>CAJHUC010000358.1:0-204177 GCA_905146915.1 Ostreobium quekettii | reverse complement strand
ACTTTCCAATGAATGAGTACTTCGGGGACACTGCGTTTGGATTGTTGTATTATGTAATATCATCTACTTGCGCCGCACTGCGTGCCTGGGCGGGAAGCCGCAGGAAGCCGGACGTAAGTGTTGGTTACGGAGTCTGCGGAGTAAGCTAGTTTACGGGAGGCCCGAAGGCGGGCGGGAGAAAAATACTGGTTGGGTCTTAGTACCTGTCTACCGGCAAGGGCGGGGGTCGCCCATGGGACGATCACAATGCATTGGAAATGCAAAGTTTTGGGGCACGCGTGCTGCCCGTAGTTTCTGGCAGGGTAGTGGGACGTTTGGGGCAGCGCGCGCGCACACACCTCACTTCGTTTTCGCCCTCCCTCCCACACCTGGGGGGGATTGGCTGCGCTGGATATTTGATCTTTTGGAGAACGCTTAGTCACGAGGTGACAGGGACCGGACAAGGCACACTTTCCAATGAATGAGTACTTCGGGGACACTGCGTTTGGATTGTTGTATTATGTAATATCATCTACTTGCGCCGCACTGCGTGCCTGGGCGGGAAGCCGCAGGAAGCCGGACGTAAACGCCTGCATTCATACTTGGTATGACGGCGTAAAGACTATGTATTTGCGCGCCGTTACACGTAAAAGTAGTTTGTGCGTTTTACGCCTAAGTGCGCATAAAAATACGTCAATACAAGCGCTGCATACATAAAAACAGTACACACAGACTCAGGGAATCTGAGGAGTGGCAGCCAGACGCGCTGGAGTGTGCAGAAACGACCTTTTGTTTAAAAACGTCGTTGCACTTGCTGAGGACGGGTGGACGCAGTGCTACGCGTGCATCAGGGGCGGAAAACTGATCGTTGTTTGTGACCTCATCATATAAACTGGCTATGTCAACGCCCCGCGAAATACTTCAATCTAGACGTGATGCTCGCGCTTTCTGTGTTTACGCGGTTGTACGTGTAAAACGCTAACATAAAAATGCTGCCGCAAATAACAATCCCGCATGAAGGTAATTTGCTTCAGGGGATCCGATGACGTCACAGACCTGAAACCTTCTGCTTCCTGTTTTTGGGAAGATGGGCGTGCCGCTGGGAAAGAGAAATGATCAACCGTCAGTAGGTTCTGAAGTACGGTGCACTGCCATGAAATAACGCGTGGATCATCAACTTGCAACGAGTCGTTGTAATGAGCGTAATAATGAGCGTCGGACGCTCAGAATTAAAGGGGTTTGAATTGGCACAGACTGGCATCTGCGCATTTAGAAGCCTTAATTTAACGTCCTGAAGAACGGCGTCATTGCCCATAGACACATACTAGACTAATTTGTCGACTGTTTGCTTGCAGGTGGGGGACCCATATATCTGCTTCAACCAGTAGTCTGCTTCTACAATCATATATCTACTTCTACATGTATTTGTTCTGAGATTGTCCCTCAACCGCAGTCCACTTCACCCCCAACCCCCAGCCCACCCCCACCCCCCAACCCACACCCAACCACACCCCACACCACCCAATCCATCCACATCTCGGCTCTATTACAGTGCAATGGGCTATTGGTGATCTGGACATCGGCAAATAGAACAGCCATTGGCGACAGCCACCAACGGGACAACAGGTAAGGAACAGCAGTTGGAGCAAGAGGTTTGCCCTTGAAAAACGCGCCTTGCAGCGATTCAAGGCGTAAATGGAGCTGAGCGATTACCAGCAGGTCCTGCAGGCGGGAACAGAAGCATCTGGTCATCCATGTTTTTTCGATGATGACAGCACTCCCTGTTTTCATTTTCAAAATGAAACTTCCCAGATTGGGAAAAGGACAAAAGGGGCCCTCTGTGGGGTCGCTCCTAGTAGGACCGGTTTGCCAGCCGGCGCCAGTTTGGCGCCGATCTGACATTGCATCTAGTGTACCTTTTGTCAAATGCACCACCGCAGAGGACCCCCTCTTGTCAAGATATCGCACAGAGGAAACCCTCTTGTCATTTTCCCTTTCATTCTTCATATGTCTCCTTAGAATGAGGCGGATATAATTGGATCTAACAACAAGTTCCCATGCTCTTTAGCCCAGCCATACTTCTAGTTCATTCCAAAGCAGACAAAAGGGTAACAGTTGGCTGTTTGGCGATGTTAGCGTAGTGCTGAAAGCAGCACCAACGGCGGAATTCACCGGCTCCAAACTGGCGGTGCGAGGCAGCTGGACATGCGCCGGGCCCCCAGTTGCAGATGCATCTCATTCACAAAGGAGATTCCAACACGTGGCGGGCGGTCATGCCTTGATACGGTCACGCACTGTGTCGCATTGCATCATTGTTTTCGATGCAGTCAGGTGTCGGATTCAGTTGGGACGGCAATGCATGACAGGATCACGGGTGGCCGTCAAGCCAGAGAACTACGTATTTTTTTGCTTGTGATCTCAGTACTAGCCTGAACGCTAACATGCACGTGCTATCTGGCGTTTCATGCTACTCGTCACTCGTTGACATGGCGAGCTGGAGGGAATGTCCTGTTGAAAATGGACACATTTGTTTCAATCTTGGTATCAGATGTTGAAATGCCAATGGCGGGCAAAATCGGCATTGACGCACAAAGCCCGTGCGGGCTTTAGTTCTTCTGTGAATGGTCTTTGTTGACACAGAGCTTCTGCTTATCGAATAAGCTATCTTCTCAATGGTTTTCTTCCCAAGGCCACGATTGTGTGGGATGCGCCGACAATTTGAATCGGCAGCTCAATTTGATGGTCATTTCAGTCGCCGCCCATTGGTTACTGTCTGCATAATACTTTGGATCCGTCAGCGTCCCAGGAGCTCAAAGATCAACATAGGCAGCTCGCCGCCCTTGGAGTTTGCCGGGCCTGGGGGGCTGAGCAGGTGCGGGTGTTTAGCCCTCGGTTCCCACACTATCTTGTTTCGTGCCAGCCCTGCCCGCCCACGGAGAGCGAAGTTCAGCCAGTTACGGGATGGGCGAGGGAGTGAATTACGGGACTAGGGGGCTCATTCATGACTGAGGCACGTATTTGTGAAGCGCAGCGTCCTGCGAAGCGAATGGGCATGTTTGAGTAATGTTCTGGTCGAAAGAGATGCGAGAAAGCGACGCATAGATTATGATTGAGTGGAAGGGTTGAGGAACATCTCATTATCGCTGTGGCGATCCATAAGAACCGCAGCGTTTAGTAATAGTGATCGTAACAATGAGCGAGCAAACACCGAATTTTGTGACTTACAAATCCCATACGGCATGTCGAAACAGAACGCCAGTTGCTGCTCTGTTTTCCCCCCTTACCAGGACCTACCAAAAGATGCCTATCTTCTGTGAGCCTTTTAGATCAAGGTATTTGGTTATGATGGTATCACCCCTCGCTCGTACCCTGCAATCCATCACTCCATAAATCAACAGTGTCTGTTTGCGACAACAACGCCAGACTCTCCCCTTTAAATCGTAGCCAATGCATTTTTCTTCCACAGCACCCTACGGCGCTCCTTGGAGCACCTTCTTCAATTCGCCGCTGGGACCAATCTTCCACTGCAAGGAGTCAAGTTGACAAGGTGTACATGCCAATCAGGCACATGGTGAAGAAATCCAAGGCCCCAGCCCTGCTACCCTCTCCAACCATAGTCCTCATATAGCTGCCTCAACCTAAGGAAGCGCGCGAGCTGCCTATGTTTCTGCTTCCTGGTGGCAGACCCCACTTTGTGAAATTATCCGATGCGACATCCTGCAATGTGCACCCTGATTCAGCAATGCACAGTTCTTTCGCATTGCCCCAAAGTTCGTTCACAAACAGAGCGTACCAAACCGAACCAGGGCACGCGCTGTCAATGAGACCACCCTCTCACCCCGCCCTGAAGAAAGCTGGAATTCATTTCAGTAGCTATGAAAGCTTAGAATAAAGTACAGGTTCCGACGGCAGCTTTCTGCCTGAGTTTCTAGCTAGACTGCTCCCCTTTGAATGCATCGCGATGGGGATTATTCCTTGACCCTGATGAGAAGCTGCCTCCCTGGGCCCCGCCACTCAGGGTCAAACGCCGGCGCCCCCCCCACGAGAAGTATTGTTCGCTTGTTTTGTAGCTGACTTCTGCATAGGGGTCACTGGAGCCTGTGGTCACCACTGCACCCCAACCCTGCCTATCTGGGTCCCCAAGGTAGTACTGATCTTCAGGTGTGCCTCCCTGAGCCACCTGCTCTCCATGTGGCCGAACGCCAACTGGGTAGATACTTTCCTCAGGCGGTTGTGACCATGGGTAGGGTGAGGATGGGTCGGAATAGCTCTCTGCACTGACTGCTGGCCCCTGTGAGCCTGTGTTCTCTGTGCTGGGGCCCTCTTGGCTGTATGAGTCAGCTTCGCCTGTGCTTCCCGTCGGTGGAGAGCTGCCATATTGCTGATAGTAGCCCTGCCTATCATTGCGTGGTTGGGAGTAGCCATGATGGCCGGTGCTTGGCCTGGAGTAGCCGCGGGATCCGGTGCTTGGCCCATGGTAGGCCTGATAATCAGTGCTTGATTGACCGTTGCCCTGGTTGTCTTCAGTTGGCTGGGGACTGCCCTGACTCTCTGTACTCGGTTGCGGAATTCCCTGGTAGCTCGTGCCTGATTCCGGGGCGTCTTGATCCTCTGGACTTGGCCGCCAGGAACCATGACTGCCCGGACTGGGCCGCGAGTACACATGGCCGGGTTGCTGCTGCCCCAGGCTGTCCGCATTCGGCCGGGGATAACTCTGCTTGTCCGTGTTTGGGTGCAATTCTTGCGGCGATGCTGGCATCCCGGAGGGAGCTGACTTTTCCAGGGTCGAAGCATCAGGGACGTCGCTGACGCCTCCAGAACACTGCACTCCATCTTTAATCCTAGAGGCGAAGCCCGCATTGCCCGATTCGTAGATATAGGAGCAGCGAGGCGCGGCGCAGCCGCCCATCTCCTCCCCGGGGAGCTTTATGACCAGCTCCCTCCTGCCGTTCCAGTTCTGCACCATGGACGCCGGTATGGACGCCCCAAAGTCAAAGCCGTCCATCTGCAGGACCTGTATGTATCCCTCCGGGTTGAATATCGTCACGAACACGGCCTCCCGCTGGACGGGCCTCTGGAACGTGTACGCGCCCTGGTCGCTGAACGCCCCCTTGAACGAGTACACCGTCGTGTCCACGTCCTGCTTCCGGTCCTGCTCCTCCACCACCTCGGCTATGTCCAGCTCGCCGCACCCCCCCGCCGCGCCCATTCCCCTGCAGTTGCACACCTGCGGGTGGTAGTTGGCCGTGCGCACAACGCTGGCGTGCAGGAACCACAGCGCGGGCGCGTTGGCGCCCTCGCCCTCCGGGAACCTCGCCCGCACGGCGAACAGCTTGGCCCCGCCGGCCGGCCCCGCCCACCCGTGGTGCCCCTGCCCGCGGTAGAACCCGCACTCGTCGCCGCCGCACTTGGCCGCCTGCATCACGTTCACCTGCACGCCGTCGTCCAGGATCCCGTCAAAGGCCTCGGGCGTGCGGCGCGCGCACTTGCCGTCGCGGCTGACGTACGACTGGTTGTAGCCGTTGCACAGGAAGTCGTCGCCGTTGATGATGAGCTTCCAGTCGCCGCTCCCGCTCCAGCAGGACCCCTCGTCCACCGTGGTGCCGTCGAGGGCCCGCCCGTAGTCGGCCAGGAAAACCATGTTATCCATGCCGCCAGAGCGGTCGTAGAACGAAACCCTGTCCCACACGCCCCCGGCCCCGGGGTAGTACACGCCGATGTTGTACACCTCCATGGGCCCCCGCAGCTTGAGGGTCTGCTCCTCGTCGAAGGGCGCCAGGCAGCCCCCCACGGCCCGCGGGCGCTTCAAGCACGCCGCCTGGCCGGAGCACGGCATGCCGTAGACCTCGTCGTAGCTGCCCACGCCGCCCACGTTCACGATCGTCTTGCTTCCTACTACCGTCGCGCCCCCGCTGCTCTCCATCCAGGCCAGCAGGACGACCAGCACCAGGCCAGCGGCAACTCCTGCAAACGGCTGCACGCGCTTGAGACCCCGGAATCTATTTCCTTGCGCGCAGCCAAAACGGAGTTTCACGCCGATGCAACCGCCCAACTACGTGATCTGAACCTCGCTCACGACAACCGCTGGCTCCCATGAAGGTACCGGCATGCCGCGCGGGCTGGGCCGGTGGCCGCGGACAATGGTGTCACTTTGCGCAATGCCCATCGCGGGACGCCACATAGCCAGCCCGTATTTCGACGGCCACCTACCGTTAGGGACCGCCATTGTTCCACCCGTGCGTGCCCGCTTCCTTGTTGGAAGGCAGGCACCCTCGGGGCCCCCTCCTCGCCCTCACCCAGGGTGAGGGACAACGAGCGGGACGGCGGGGGCCTCATCTCATCCCCCCCATGGAGTTTGCAGGAGATTGAACGTTTTACCTTTGTCAACATTTCGCTGGGCGCATGTCTGACACGTCCTGGGGCGGACTTGGCACTTGGCCCATCATCGGTTTTGTCCCGTTTTCCCTCAGTTCCGGGTGTTTCGGCTTTTGCGGACCTGATGGGCATGTGGGATGGCAATGTAACATGGAACATGGTGCTTTTTGGACGCACCGCAGGCTCTCAAATCGTTGTTGCTGACACTCCAATTGCTGTCCACAGGTGACACTGTTCGCCGCACTTTTTACACCATCAGCAACGGTGATGCAGACATTTGGAATGTGCCCTGGACAGTGTCGGCGATGGTGTCGCCGTCAGTGTTCCCAATGTCGTACATAGTGCTGGAGAAGGTGTCCCAAGCGTCAGGGGTAGTGCTGTCGACACCAGCTTAAGCTTCAAGTGGTGACTCCATGCTCGTAGAGCACGCCCTTCTTTTCTGATTGTGGGTCTTGCACCAGTAGATTTGTGGCTTCTCCATCAGTTGGGCATGCAATAGGTGTGTTTACATGGTTCACAACAGTAGGCATGTTTGCATGGTTACATGGCTTACAACAATCAACGTGGGCTGTCAGGGTTGACACTATGCCAAGTTGGACATGCTTAACATCAAATTCAGGCCTGGTATGTACGTGGCAAAAGCAAATCGTACTTACGTTGCAAACGCAAATCGTATTTACGTTTTGATGCATAAAATAGTTTCACATTTTTACTTGTAAAAACGCATTAAAAACTTAGATACAACGTAAAAATACAGCCCCATGTACCTAAGGACAGTACATACAGGCTTAGGGAGTCCGGGGAATGGCAGTCACAAGCGCTGGAATGGGCAGAAAACGAGCTTTTGTTCCATGTCGTCATTGCCCTTGCTGAGGGCGAGGTGGACATTGCGTTGCGTGTGCTGCAGATGGCAGAGGACTGATCATTGTCCACGACTTTCATCGATAACCTGGGTGTCCCAATGAGCCATAAAACGTAAAAATAGTCCCTTTCGCAAGTTTACGTTTTTACGTGTAAAACCGTCAGCGTGAAAACGCAAAACGCAAACATAAGAACGTAAACGTAGACACTAAGCCTGGTCAAAGTGTCGCAGAGAAATTGTTGAGGAGGGTTTATGACGCCAAAGTATTACGTAATTGCTGCAAATCTGTCACAACAATCAGCTGAGAAGAGGCAGAAACTGCCCCCAGGGGCACGTTTGAACATGTACGGCTACGTGTTCAAAACCTCCCTGAGGATTTCGATGTTCACGGACGCCACAAGACAGTCCCAATTGACAGCTTCTAGGGTTGTCCCCATTGCTTGTCATTGCTTCGAGGACCAAAGCAACTCCTTTTTTCACATCTCCATATTCGATGCAGCACTGGCTCGCTTCATTAATGAACTCACCTCTGCCCTACAACGCATAATCGTGCCTTTTTGTGTGCTGAAGTGTTGCGCCGCGTTATTAGGCAATGTTGCTGAGTCATGCTTACATCTTCATCAGGAGTGATGCTGGGTTGGGGTCGAGGAGTGGGGGCGTTGACAGGAATTGTTGTACAATGTCGGTAGGGGTGTGTGCAGCATGAATCCCAATTTCGGCGACATCAGCAGGGAGAAGTCCCTGATGCCGCGGTCATCGACGTCGAACACCCAAACTTTTAGGGAATAGAGACTGACACGGATGGGATTCCTGAGACGGTGACACATCGCTTAAGCTCGAACCAACATCGTTGAATAACGATGGGTGATCTGCCTGCCTGGCTGTCCAACCCGCCCATGATTGAGGGAAATCCCATGTCCTCACACAATGTGAATTCCTGAGGTATTTGGACCTGGGCCACGGTCCGCCCCCTCTACCGAACCCCAACCTTCCCTTAACCTCACTCACAGCTCTGCACGTCGTACAACACCTCCACACCGTTGGCATTGTAACGCTTGCCTTCCTCATGCACGCGGTCACCCTCGCTGTCAAAGAACCGTCCCCCAAATATGATCTGTGGTGCACCTGCAACAACCCGGCCTATGGCCAATGCGGGGTTCAAGTAGTCAATGCTGGACGCCGTGCCGCGCACGTCCCGAATCCGTGGCACCAGGTCGGCTGCCACTGTCTGGGGTTCCTCTGCAAGGGCGTTGAAAAATCGGCGTGCAACGGGGTTGCTGTCCTGCGGAATTTCAAACAGACAGCCGCTTCAGAGTGGCAGAAGCCTGGGCAAAGCCACTAAAACTACTCAACAATGACAATGGGAGTACAAATATCGGAACCTTAAACGATGCTGCATTAGTAAATAGTGCCTGGCTGGACAGCTGTGGCACCACACTGTGCCACTTTTTCCTGGACCACACCTGCATCCTGGAAAGCTCATGCATGCCCATAAACACCTGGTTGCTGCTGCTAGAAGCAAGGTCACGGGGCAGGGCGGCAAAAATGACTTGCAGTTTTCATCAGCAGTGGGAAGACAGTATATTGAGGGACACAGACAACAGTAATTGGTGGGACGCTTATCGATGTTCTTCAGTGGGAAATGGGAATCGATGCCTTGCAGTCGCTCACCAGTTGGCGATCTGCGCCTTGCAATTGTTGGTCAGTAGACTGTTGAGTTGATGACTGGCACACAGAACGATAGGAGGATGCACAAGGGAGAAATGGCTGATGGTGCAATGTGCGATGACATGGACTCTTGTGGGAACGTGTTTTTAAACACCACGTGCCACTGGTCGCTGCAAATGGTAACAGTGCAGTGCCTTGTGCACCATTCCCTTGTGTAGTATCCTCATGTACTGCAAGGGGTGCAACGTCCACACATCAAAACCGAAAATGTCTTTCTAAACGCGATGCACACTGGGAATAGAAAGGAAACAGAAACGAAAGTGCGACAACAGCCTGTTTATTGAGCTCCGGACAGACGCCCCACCTTGAGCAGCAGGTCCGTCAGCACCATCCCTGGTGACAGGTTGTGCACGCCCACTCCCTCCACGCCCTCCGTCGCTAGCTCCTCCGCCAGAGACTCCGTGAGCTGAGTTAACGCGCGCTTGGTGGCCTTGTGTGAGCAGGCGGACTTGGAGAACGACGCGCCCCACCTGACGAGCCCGTGAACCCGCATGCTTAGATTTCGGAGTTGACGTTGAGTAGCTACACATCCCCGCAATTCGATAACATCATCAGGCGACTAGTCCAAGCAACACAGGGCGAGCCTTTCACCAACCCGAGGAAGTCCAAAAACAACACAGCCTCTGCACAGTCCCTTTCCCTTCCGTCAATCCACCAACCTCGAGAACCCCATGTTGAAGATGTGGAACGGCCCTCCGGGCTGGTCCCTCATCAGCCTCAGGGCCTCCCGGCAGCCGAACAGGGAACCCAGCACGTTGGCGCCCACCACCGCCTCGATCTCCCCGGCCTCCAGGTCCGGCAGCAGCCGCCTGCCGGTCACCTTGCCCGCGTTGTTGATCCATCGGTCCACGGCGCCCAGTCGCTCCCGTGCGAAGGATGCCAGAGAGGCGACGTCAGTCGCAATCGAGACGTCGCACAGGGCGCCGTGCAGCTGGGCCTCCGGCGACAGACCGCGCCGGAGGGAGGTCAGGGCGGCCTCCAGGCGGGAGGCATCCCGGCCGCAGATCACCACGCGGTCGCCCAGCGCCAGGAACTCGCGCGCCATGCAGTAGCCCAGGCCCTTTGTGGCGCCTGCGGGGCGGCGGGCGCCGAATTGCAGCCCGGGAGTAAGATTTCTTTCAAAAAGTGGTCAGGGGGAGCTCAGCGCTTCCGTGTCCGGTTCTTTCCGCTGCCAATTCTTTCAAAGCGAGGAATAGGAGTGGCGAAAGGGCCTGATTGTTCCGGAGCCAGGCGATTGACCTGGATCGGAGTTGAGGGCAAGGTAGGGAAGGGATGACCTTTGCCCAGGGGAAGCAGGCTGCTTGTGTCCGGGCAAAGGAAGATCGGTTGGTCGAAGGGGCCTCAGAGAGACCCTCATCTACGCACCGGTGATGACGACACCCAGACTTCGGTTTGCGTCCCCTTCGCCTCCGGCCACGGCCTCAACCTGGGGAAGGGCAAAGCACAGCGGCAGTGCGCCAGTGCACAGAACGGCATCCGCCTCGCAGGAGCAACACCCGCCCTCCCCGTGCCTCAGGACACTTGTGCATCATCTTTCAACCAGTTGTACAGTGTCCGCTATCTTCTGCTCAACATGAGGGTGCCCAGTATATGACACTTTTCTCCATTTCCAGCAGCCAGCCTGCGAATGCTTCCCGGCGTTGGCACTCGTGAAATACGGACAGCCTGCTTGCGCACTGCCCCTCCTGTCCCAGTCGCCCAAACACAGCCCAGAGTGCACAAAGGAGCTTTACCACCAGAGCCGCTTCCCAAAACATTCAACGCCCTTCCCAGCAGCGCCCGCGTCTGACCTCGGCTTGCAACTCCCTATCGACAGATTCAGACAGATTTCGACAGATTTGGGTTTCTCAGAAAGAATGCCGTTCCTGCAGTTCAGAAACAGCCCACCTTGCCATTCTCGTGCCGCTCTGTGCAAGTCGATGGACGCCGTCGCCTGGCATGCTGCTGATTGACGCGGGAGCTGCCGGCTAGCCCCCTGTGAGGACGAGCCCTGGTTCCAGCCCAAGGGCGGGTCGCCGGGCAGCTGACCGACGCGACGAGATCGAAGGCCGTCTGGCGTGGGCCCCGCATGACGGCGTCGCGCGATCTTGGATGGGCCGGCCCCCTGCCATACTTTCAAGACCCTGTACTTTTGCTGTCTTGCCAGGTAGGGCAGATCGCAGGCGTGCTCTTCTCCATACCAGTGCTGTTTCGAGAGGGAATTTTCGTTGAAGGGCATTGTTGCTGAGGGGATTGTAGTTGTATTGTTTGCTGAAGGAATCAGAAACATGCCACAATGTGGCCACCTCCCTTCCTGGGCAAGGAAAGCAGGTTCGCTCCTTTCTGAGAGATGACGAAGAGTTTATTGTCCGGGGAGATCACAGCGTGGATCACAAGTCGCGAGCTACATTGCCGAGATAGCAGTGTGCTCTTTTCGCGACAAAGGCGATGTACTAAACGGCGTTGATTGGTTTTGCTTACAAGTGATGGGGGTCGGGTGGGGTGGGTTTGGGGGGCGCATACAAACACACACACACACACACACACACACACACACACACACACGCACACACACAAGGATCCTTCTAAACGTTTGTCTACGCCCAACCACACTGAAAACCAAACTTGCGCCTCAAGCTTTTCTGCAGTACCGTATTGTACAGCGTGGAACCTGCTGCCAGGTACACATCTTTATGGACTTGATATCTATATTTGTGGCCATGCCTGGTACGGGCAGTACGAGTAGGAGTATTCTTCAGCACCTGGCATACTATCTTGAACACAACAGGCTGTGCCGGGAGTAGGGCCTGGTTTCGGCCCTAGTGACCTTTGAGCCCCGTGGCCTGTAGCCCAGTCACGGGCCCCGAAACTACTTTCACATCACAGCCCCGCTCCCTTCCAACTCAGGGATTTCCAGAAACAATACAGATTGCAATTCAGAACTTCGAGTTACACATTCTCAAAGAATGCTAAAAGGCTGCAGTGACATGTGACAGCGACACGTCACTTGGGCACGGTCCTTAAGCGAGGAGGCACAGAAGCGGAAGAGTAACGAAATAATAGCCACAGCCGAACATGTGGCGCCAACAGGCATATTTAGGCACCGAAAGCTGGTGGAAGGAAAATCTCTATGAGATTAGATCCATGTGCTGCAGTGATATGTGACAGCGATACTCGACTTGGGCGCGGTCTTTGAGCGAGGAGGCGTAGAAGCGGAAGAGTAACGAAATAATAGCCACAGCCGAACATGTGTCGCCAACAGGCATATTTAGGCACCGAAAGCTGGTGGAAGGGAAATCTCCATGAGAGACTAGATCCATGTGCATAACGCGGCAAAGAAAAGGCGATTAAAATCCAGGCGCGCTGAAGCATCGGAACGCAGAAGACCATTTAAACTGTTTAGAAAGGGTTTGACAATGGACAGGATGTTGAAATCGGGCAGGTGCATTATGTGAGTTTTCTTCCTTTTGCTTCAATGTCCCATAGTATTCCTGCCTGCAAAGGCTAGCAGGGCTCCTAGTTCGAACAATATGTCTCGAAGAAGCATTGACAAGCGCCACACTTCCGACAATGTTGGCCACAAAACTTCCGGACTGACAATAGTTCAAACACGACATTCTCACTGCGAGTTTACAATTGATGTGCATGCATCTAATCTGGGCATACAGGTGCGGCTGATGGACCGTACCCTGCGAGGCCAATAGCCGTACTTTTCGTACGGCAGATGCTACCTTTTGGTGTTATCCATTGAAACAACACAACAGCTTATAGCATTGTGTCCCAACAATATATATGTGGAGCCAACGAGGCCAAGAGCAACGCAGCTCGGAAAAAGGCACAACTCTTGCATTAGGACACAGTTTTCGACGCGCATCCTCAATCTGACAGCGTCCATACGATTTGGACGCAAGACATATCTGGTCAACCTGCCTTCATTACGTCACTTGACGCCTATCGCAGAGATGCTGTGAGCCCTTCTCCGCCACAGCGAGCTGAATGTGGGTACTGGGCAACAGTGTGGCACTGGTACCACGGTGCTAGAATAGCAAATAACAGCAGCGTTTCAACAAACCAGGCATGTTGCTCCCCTGCTTTCAACATCACCATTTGGGTCACCATCAACTGCCTACGAAGCTAATCTGCTATGTGTGATCTATTTCCACAATTAAACGGCGGCCAGTGCAGACAATCGGGCCTAATTCTTTCTAGATGAGCCTCAGCGAGGCTGTCTCAACTGGAATCGCTCTGCACCACGTCCGACAACTCAAATGCAAGCCTCCAGATGTCCTCCAGAAATTTCCCCGCGCGGGTGCTGTCGCCTGACCGTAGGTTTTCCACTGGGAGCCTCAGCTGCAAGTCAAGGTACCCGTTGGATTCAGTGAACTTCCCACGAGCGGGTCGCGACTGTGTCTTGTACTCTGTGAGCTCAACTTGCACTTGTGAAAGAACACCTTCCGCCTCACGGTTCTCGAAAACCATTCGCTTCTCTTTCTTCAGCAGGAGTGCCTCTCCTGCCTTCATCAATTTGTCATCCACGCAGGGCATGCCCTCCTCAACTCCCATACCCCGTCTGCCATCCCCTTCCCGTGACAGAGCCCGGTGCAGGCCACTGGCTGCTGCCTGCGGAGTACTGTCGTCTGGCGGGAAGTGCGTGCGCAGGATGAACCTGATGTCGCACTCAATACCGTTTGTGCTGGCACTGGCGCGTGGCTGGCTCTGGAACGCCCGTTTCATATCCACCACTGACCATCTGAAGTCTGGATCCCGCACGTGCAGAAGCTGCAGTTGGTCATTGTAGTACACCATATTTTCATTGCCATCCCTCGTTACCAGCAGGCCATATTTTACCTCCGCCTGGCCGAGGTCAACCAAGTTATTTCTGCGCATCCATGCAACCAAATTGTCGACTGCTTTCTGGTCGACAGTAGAAAAGAAAGAAAAGGAGGCTGAGCCTCTCCCATCGCTGTACTTTGATTCCCGCGTTTCCACGTGTCGGCGTGTGCTTGGCCGGCGCACGTATGCAGCCTCCAGCCAGGCAGGGTCTACAGTCCTCTTTTTCTTTTCCAGGGCTGACAAAAGTGCACTCACTGTTATGTTCTTCTCCCCGCTGAACTCCTTGGGCGGGTTCCTGATGTATGACTTGCCGAATTTTATCCTCATGTCGCATTCGCCATGCATTTGTGGGGAGTAGTACCGGCTCATCCTACCCAACTGTGTCCTGAAATGCTCCAGAAACGTTGTGAAGTTGGGGTCCAGGCTGCCAGGCGGCAGGATGGTGTCCCTGGCTCTGCAGATGCGCACCACGAACTTGGAAGCATTGTCATGGTGCGGATGGCAAGGCCTGTAGTAGTCCTCCAGCACAATCCTGTCATCCTGCCCGTCGGCCCCTTCCATGAGGTAGCAGTATGCCCCATCAACAGCACTCACTGCTCGCGAATAGAGCGCTGTATTCTTCTCTTCGTTTTTATACTGATCAGACAACTGCTTCACAATTCTCTCGACAGCCCACAGGGCTGCCGCAGTGCCCAACGCCCTGATGAGCAGGCCTGGCGCCCTTGCCCCTGGCTTGGGGAACACTTCGACGTCCATGACTCCGCTGCGCTTCCTAAGGAACCTCCCAAAGTCCAACTCTCGTCCCAGAATGGTGTAAGCAGCCTTGGAGTCGATGAAGAACAGTTTCTCCACCATCTCAGCTTTCAACAGCACGGAGGCGCTGGCATGCAGTGACAGGCGGTGGAAGGCCCTGTCTATCTCCTCAAGAAGCAGGTCGGCTGCTCTGTTACCCTTGCTGTCCTTTCCCTTCATCAAATCAGCAAAGGTAGGCTCTCCCTCATCAAACAAAATACCAAGAAACTGTGAATTGATTGGGCTGTGAATGTGGGCATGGCCATGTCGGAAGAACTCCAATAGCAGGTCTCCAAGCTGATTTTCTTTCTGCCCAATGCATGCTCTCCTTATGGCGGATTCCCACTCCACCAACTTGGTAAACAGGTCGACCTTGTTGTCATAGGGTGCCCTCTCATACAGTTCCACAACCTCTGAAGTGTCAACTGCGTGGATGTAACCTTTCTCGAGACACAAGTTGAGGACCATGAATGGGACAGTGTACTGATCCACAAGATTGCGGCTAGGGTCTGTGAGATCTGTGCTCCTCATCCATCCCACCAACAGTCGAAGGAGTGGCAGCAGGTGGGGTTGTGCCTTAATGTACATGACCAGCGCACTCCATTTCTTCAGATCTGAAATACGAGTGGTGAACTCGCACCACGTGCGCGATGCGGCACTGCCGGGCATGCTGCCCTTGCGGAACTTGCACAACAGCATCTCATACTTGGGTTCGCATGCTGGCCTCTCGGACCTCTCCAACATATTGTGCATGAGCTCCTTTGCACCTTCTATGATCCTCTTCTGTAGCTGCAACTTTGTCTCTACCTGTGCTCTGTCACCTTCATGTTTTGGCATGATCGCAAATCCCAAAACCCCTTCCTCTTCAAATAGCATCGCTGCGGAGAGTCCAGTCATGAAAGTGCGACCAAGGGGCCTCAGACATTTTCTAATGGACCTCCAAATGGTGTGGCGTTCTTTCCAGCTCCTGACCAAACCGCGAGTGCACCTTTTGAATTCATGAAGGGTACTTTTGCCAACAATGGTCGCAATGGACTGCATCGACACCTGAGGATTGACTTTCATATTGTTAACATAAATCTTTGCCAGCAGGTCGCCCACGATCCAGGGAAAACTGAGGAACCTCTTTGGGGCCAGCCTTTCATCTTTTGCCCTACGTTCTCCCCTGTGCCAAGGATTCTCCTCCGGATCGTATGTCTCCACACACAGGCCTGGATCACTCCCGTAGGTAACAAAGTACCAGGCGCTTGCTTTTTGCAGTCTTTTCTCCTCGTCAGTGCCAACGTTCTCCTCGAATCTATTCCTGAAATTCTTAATGAGTTTCTGCCTGATCAATTTGATCGTCTCCCTGACGTCTTCCACTTCCTTGTCATGGACCTTCTCATGCAGCTTTTCGATGTACCCACTCATGAACTCCCCTTCAGTCCGTACACCATACATTTTCATTGCCCGGTGAAGCGAGTTGTTGTATTCCTTACGAAGAGTTCTGGCATCTTCCTCAAATTCCTCAAAGCCCTTCTTGTAAAAGCCTTCATGCAGCTCAACGCCTGCACAACGCGCAATGTGAAGTCAGAAGCTATTTCAGAAACGGCTTGGGCTCCCTAGCCTGGCCCAGCATGTCCAACATGCTGTCACTGGAAGACAACAGATATGCACACCTGTCACCAGCAGTCAGCAGTCACTGATACTGTGCTGGCTTTTGCAGGTCAGGGATGGGGTACTGAACAAGGCAATGACTGCCTTGATGAATGGCTGCCCTGAATGAATGTCCCCTAACCAGCCTCTAGCAGACAGCCTGTGAGTTGGGTAGAAGCCTGATGCAAAATCAAAGCTGGTGGCAGCTTACAAGCGTGGCGCTTTAGATTGTTTGAGCACAGAAGACAAACTGCAGTCAGTGCCATTGCTAGGACCTTCCCGTGCAGAGCAATACCCACGGGAGTGGTGTCCAATGGCCGCGGAACTACAGCATCAATGCCACAAAATAAAATCGTCCAACTTCCAGTGTGTGGAACATGCAATGGCAATGTATTCTCAGTGCATCTGAACACTGGCTACCTTAGGAATGGAACAGTCATGCTGGGCTTCCAATCCCTTCCAAGCTACTGAATCCAGTATTGCTGGCACTAACCAACTATAGGTAAATGGCATACTACCAGAGCAGTGGTATGAAAACAACTGACAGCCAACAGCACAAGTCTGCCGCGGACTCCAATATCCCTTGCCTGAATCACTCCCCCACCAGCTGCCCGGCCGGGTGATGTTCATGTACTTGTTGCACTCCCTGAACATCTTGCCCAGGACTTTGTCAGATGGGTAGCTGGGCTTGCGCGTCTTCATCATGAAGTCTGGGTATCGCTTGACTTTTTCCTGAATGTCCCGATCCACTGTCTGCCAGTCACCTGACTTGGGCGCATCCACCGCCTTGGAGTGCTGCACCACAAGGTTGGGAAAGTAAACATAGAGGATGAAATGCATTTGTACTCAGTAGCCAATATTGGCCAATGCGTGAAAGTGCAGCAGTTCGCCTTATTCTTGGAATTATCAAGGACGTACCTGCACTGCAAGAGTCAGACAGTCCTCACACTCTATGCCGTTGAGGTCTGCAAGGGCCAAGTGCATTGTATCGATGATCCCCAGTGTATCATGCTCGATGTACTGCCCTATGTGCTCAATGACGTCCTCAATTTTGATCTCCCGCTGCAGTTCAGTCTTGGGGGTGGCTGTGTAGTCCATGGGCTTTTTGTTGGGCTCCGTGGGTATGAGGCTGTCATCCCAGATTACTGCAGCCACAGAGCATACCAGTGCATGACAGATGTTGGGCTCTGCAGAACAGATCCACAGTGGGACCACAGCCCATCGCGGACCGTTGAAGCGTTAGCTGCCAGCGCCAGGCAGCACTTAGTTCCATCTGATCTCATGGCAGAAGGCCCATGGAAACCCTGAGTAGGAAAAGAGAATCCAGTTCTGCCCAGATATCATTCACAATGGAGATCTGCTGGCACAGCATGGAGCCATGAGGCTGTCAGCATGGACCCTCTACGCAATACGATCGACAGCAACAGAACTTGTGGTACGCAATCCAGTGGCTGTTGATGTTCAAATTCCGACATGCTGACCTGCGATATGCACTACAGGCTCCATTGCAGTGTGAATAAGGGGCACAAAGTATGCGCATATGCTCCAGTGCACTGGGCCAATCCAGCAGAGCTCACCGTGGTACAGGTCACCATCCAGGTCAGAGCCCGACAATTCGTTGGGGTGAGGTCGCTCGCCCTTGCAGGGGAACACAACACAGTCATACAGGTGGTGCAGTTGGGGCCTGTCAACTGCCTCAAACCTCCTCACATCGCCTGGGTGAAGGCATGGGTTCTTTGCAATCACAACAGTGCCTTTTCGAATTGTAGACTTAGCTTGGTTGCTCAGATTCATGGATGCTTCGTCTGAGAAGTCAGTGGAGTACTGGACAAAAACCTGCAGCACATGCAGCAACCGTATTGGTTTATCATTCATGCAAAGCACCTCTGCTATGCTCGTGTATGCACTTTTTCAGTTGCTCTTCTAACTGTGCATGATCAGCTCTACTTGTGATTCTAACCCACACCTGGTGATGGCCACCTGGTTCAAGTGCCACAGCCATCCTTGCCTGCAGCACGGCTTGTGAGAAAGCGGCCAGAATTGCCACTCTTGGGATCAGTGCCCATTGCTGTGTGTCAGGGGCTTGCACACCTTGCCATTTCGTCACTGTTCCCTCTGCTGGAATCCTACAGGCCTGATATATGCTTACTGCACTGCAGTGATGGGTTGAAAAACTCTCGCAGCGATCAGTCAATAGAAGTCATGATTCGTATGTTGTGTTTGCGCACAGTTTGCAACCATTGTGGCAGCATCCTGGAATGCCATAACGTGCTTTTACAGCTGAGAAACAAATATGAGGTCTAGAATCGTGTAAATTTGCCTCTCTGACTGACACATATATTTAGTACGCACTGTCTGGCATCCCAGATGCACAAAATGAAATGTCTCCAAATTCGCAAGCTTCGCACAGTGCTTTCCTGGCTTCATCAGTATGACCAGCACCTTGGCACTAGACACCTGCTGGAATCATGAGCTCTAGTATTGAACTGTGCAAGACATCACACATTGCTTTTCGAATGCGACATTACAGAACTTTTGCACACTCGCATTTGTTAAGCATGTCAGTGCACTTCCCTGCCATTCTTGTCGCGTCGTGCCAATAGGCAGTGTGCAGGGCTATATTCTGGGCACATTAAAGGTGTGTTGATTGGAGGATTCTGCTGCCGTCATAGTCTGCAAGGTGCAAGGGTACTGACTGTTTTGTTATTTCGTCAAAAGTGGAACAAGCGCCAGTTGTATGTGTGCCTCGAATCACACGTACAGATGTGGGCAATATTAACACAAGTGCGTACATCTGCCAACACACAAACAAGACAGAGTTTTCACTATTCCGGAGGTATCAGGCATCGTATATATAGTGCTGCAGCAAACTACTTCATTTCCTACAGTGGCCCAATACACAACTATAACAAACTTATGGCAGCTGTATTTTCAGATTTTCTCTGGCACAACCAAGAAATACGTTGCTTGAACTGCATGAACCTCTCTGTCGTAAATCGGTGATTGAGGGTGGCGCAGGTCTGCAATGACTATGCATATCAAAAGGGGAATGATGTCCGTGCATTTGTTGGCCATGGTCGGCACTGCTCACATTCAAAATGCGATTTCATTCCTGCTCACAACCAAACAGCCTTGCATGCTGCTGATGTGCAATTGTGGTTCTATTTTAACCCATCTTAACTCACAGCTAACAAACCAGCAGCTGCCTCAACAAGGATACCCTCTTGAGGCTTGCCAGATCAGTTTTCAACACACCACAGCAGCCATCTGAACAAGAAGCCTCCAGGTCCATGCACTATCCACCATTTGCCATGGGGAACAGTGGGAACCAAGCACTTTTCTCCATACCTGTCCATACTCAAGTGTTCTTGTGTCATCAGCTATGCCAATCAGCACCCTGGCCTTGGAATCATCAATGGGCACTTTTGATTTCTCAAGCAGGTCTTTCATCTGGCACCTGGACCACAACAGTACGCACCAGCTGAACTTCTTAACCAGCAGCACAAGCTCCCACCGCAACAAGTAGAAAGGCCATTTACACACTCACCAAGCTCTCCAAGCTCTTGAGTTTTGTCTGCCATGGCAGATGCAAAGAGCTAGTCAGTTTGTCCCTTAAATTTACCTCCCTTGGGCTGGTTGTGAAGCAAGGAACCTGGCCATACTTGACAAAGTGTGGTCCATGCAGTGTGCATGGATTGAGGAGAGCACGGAGAGCCCTGGGCACTGAATGGGCTGTTGTCTTTGGACACAGACAAATTGTAGAGGCAACTACTCACAGTGTGTACCTTTCCTTTACAATATTGGAGAAGAATGGGTATATCTTCAAGGTATTTAATGAGTCCAACCCAACTAGAACGTGTGGTTGTGGACGGAGATAGCTGCAGGTGTATAGACACAACAAATTGGGTGAATTCCCCATTTGACTGTACGCAGCTAGACGTGTGTTGATGAGAAACCCCAAACAAACACTAGCACACTGTGCCACTCAAAAAAAAACTTCGACAGTCTCATATTTCTGCATTTTGGGCTGCCACCGACAACATCTATGGTTAGTGACTGCAACGCCCCTTATGGATGGGTAAATGCCTGTCAAACAATGGGATAATGTCAAAATAGGACTGTAGTCGTTAGATAATATTACCTGTAAATTTCTGACATCCTTGTCTGTCATCAAATTGCACAGTTGCAATGGTTTCAAGCAATGTGTTTCCATCCCATGTGCTTCATTAGACTGTGCTGTTACCCAATGGACACTTGATATCTCTTTCAGAACACCTGCAACTGCTGGTGCAGAAATTCCTGTCCAGATCTTCCGGGCCATGCACACAGCGCACTTTACAACAACCGGGCCATGAAATCAAAGGCAAGAATGAATATATTTTTCTCATGCCTGCCACCCAGCCCACAGTGAGTGTGTGTGAACACTCCCAATCCAATGTGAAAGAGTAACTTTGGGGAAACTACGCTGACAGGCCATTCATCCAAAGATTTGCCAGCCAACTGAGGCAGTACCCAAGAAAATGCTCTTACCTGTACAATGCCATCAGCAGAGACCTCAAGTATGGTTCAGATGTGATGTGGACATCAGCTTCCTCCAGCCTTCTGGAGTCTACAGACGAGATGCTTGTCAACTTCTGACGGGCTAGTTTCTCGTCGATGAACATCTCTGACATGTGTGCCAGATGTGTTTTTAGAAGGTGGAGGAAGACGCTGTCTGAGATGCCCATGTTGCTCAGGAGCATGATGATCTGTGGGATATCAAGCAACACTTCATGGGTGGCACACAAGATTCAATTTTCACCCTTGTTTTCATGGGAATAGGCCAGCAGATTAATCGATTGGAGATGGTAGGCTATGGGGTGCTATCTTATTAACATTTCAAACGCAACAGACATTTGTCAGCTTGGGTTCAAGATGGTTCGTAGAGCTTTGGACAGTTTGAGAAATGCAGCACCCTGCAGATTACAATCAGCAGCAAGCAGCAATAAGCAGCAACAAGCATGCGGTTGTCACTGACCAAGATCAGCGTCACCATGCTCCTATCACCTGTTGATTCAGTGACAGTCTGATCGGCCTGGAAGTGTCCAAGACTTCAATATCTGTATGAATTGAAGGGTACTTATGCATACTTTTCCGAAGAACAAGTTCCTTCCCCGGATGATCCAAGTGCAGATTCTTGTCCACCACCAACACTCCCTTGGATCCCCCAAACCGGACTTGGTAGGCTGATGGCGTAAAACCCTTCTTCAGGGTACTAGAAATCTGCACAACAGGCCAATGGCCTAGTCAAGATACTAAATGTTTTGTGTGCAGACTGGCGGGCGCATTAACAATGTATCCTGAAAATGAGTGCAATGGCCACGCTGAACAATTGCACCACAACCTTTCCCCCTCTTTGAAGCGTGTTCTTGAAAGTGGCTGTGTACGACAACCGCAGGGGCATTCTCAATCCTCAACAGAATGAGGCAAGTGCCAGAGCCAATAGTGGTGCATGCCATGGGCTGTGGAAACCATTCAATACATGCTGCCACAGGTACAGTCAAGGAATACAGGCCTCACTGCAACTGTCGCTGCCAGGTTTTGCGATTCAAAACATGCAGGCAACAACCCCTCGGCTACCAGATTGGTGCACACCATAGCCCATAATCTTTGGTTCGGGGGGACAACATTGGAGTCTTCGAGGTGAAGATATTGAAACTGGCGCATACATTTGGACACTTGTTGCAGAGGACAACATACAAATTTTGTGACACTGACACTCAGCAAGGTACTTGACTGCAAACAAAGATATTGGGGTCGGTGCTGCGACCTTTCCAGGTCAAGATCACCAAACTGTTCTTACTCAGGTTATGTAGCAAGGCGTGCAGTACTTGGGCATCAGCATCAGCTGAGTATCTCACTGCAAGCATGCACAATGAGGATCCTGGGTGGCTGGGATTGGGTGATGGCGTGCAGTCAATGAGCTGCACTCAGGAAATCGCCGCACCTGCCCTGGGCACCGGGTAACCGGGCAGTCCAGTGTACCACATAGGCAAGCAATCAGGCAGCAATTCTTGCAAACAGAGATTAGTAGAAGTCCATGCAAGCGACCTTGGCATTAGGATGCGAGCTGTATACCTCCAGGACACACCTTGTCTGCAAGAGCCATTGTCAGCCTGCCAATACCATCAGTGAAGTTGTATTCTTTGTGTCGCACGTCCTCCTCAACAACAAACAGTTCCTTTGGAACTGACACTGTCTTCTTTGATGTGGAGAAGCCAAGCCCTAAGCGAGAGGTGTAGGAAGCCACATTTCTAATATCTGCAATAAACACATGAACAACACTGAAATGAGGCATCCACTGGCAATGGCACTGAAACACTGCAGGGTGCAGGGAGCTCTGTGCTGGTCAGGGAATCATGCAGAAAGGCACTGGATACTTTGGACAGCTGCTAAATAGTTGTGATGCAGCCATGTGCAACAGATCCACCTTGACCAAGCTGCAGGTTCACAACCTAGAGAATTATGCGGGCAAGAAATGTCCTGCTACGCAGCTTTGAAGGGACCAAGATGGGATGATTAAGACAGCAAATCCAGCCACTGCACAAAAGTCTGGACACAGGTCACTCTCTGCACTCCTGAGCCCTTGGTCATGTTGGGCAAGCCTTCCCACTGGCTGGAAGAACTTTGCTCCCAGACCATTAATGACCAGAACAACATCAGGACAGGAATTCCCAGGAGAACTCTCACCCTGCAAGTCTCCGATCCAGGTGCGGATATAGTCTGCAGTTGTTTCACTCTCCTCCAAAAACCAGCAGGCATGCTCACGTGTCTGGCTGTTTGAGCCAGCCAGGTACATGTATTTTGTTGTGTTACCAATACTGAACCCAGCTTTCATCACTTTTGCCACTCTTGCAATCAGGGCGGAGATCTCCCCCTTGATGGTTGAGAGCTTGTCAAGATTGTCATCACGAATGCTGATGCGGATGAACTTGTCAGACTTGAACTTCCGTAGGACACGATTTGTCTGACAAAACATGAATTCGGCAAATGTCAGATGTCCGGCCAGTTGCACACATCAAATAGGTGGTATCAAAACACTGGACGGTAGGTGTGCAGCATGGCATTGCTATGTTCTGCCAAACAGGCAAAACAGCATACTGTCAACAGTTCCACCCCAACTCTGACCAAGGCCCTGCTGTGGTATCCACTGTTCGCAAGCTTAATGCACTGCACATCTGCCTTGCAAAAGACAGCAACAGTTTGGGCAAAGCATGCAGAACTCTGAAAGTCAGCTTTGGTAGGTCACGAAATCCTGCTGCAAAGAAAGAACTCAGGGCCTCTGTGGTGTTGACACTCACAAACCGCCCTGCGCCCACCACAATGCCACAGACCACATCCACACTTCACCTACCTGCATGATGTCGGGCTCAAAGAATACCATCCTTGTGGGGGTCAAAATCATCCGCCTGACTTTGGCATGACTATCACCAATATGGCCATCAAGAACTGTGCTCTTCAGGAACGCTTTTTTGGCTGCCCTGAAATGGTAGGATGGCTCACCAAACAATGATCTCCCCAGGTCGTGCGCCATTCTGTAGAGAGATTCAGATGCAACGGCACTGTGAACCGCATCAAGCTCCTCAAAGAATGACTTCCTATACCTGTCCACAACAAACCCTGGCGAGCTGCAGACACAGCGCCATGCGTAGTTGACCTCTGCATCGTTGGCGTGTCTGGACCACTCTGGCAGGCCGCTCTCCTGAGTCTGTAACTTCACCTTAGAGAGTACTTCCGTCACATGTGCGAAGTATACTACTTTTCCCACAGCATGGAACATCCTCAGGCACTTGGTAATGTTTGGCGTAAAGACTGACTCCATTGCCTCAGGGTTCGCAAGCTCGAGTCTGTATACCAGGCATGCTGCAAAAGTGTCGGCGTCCACAAGATTGTGGTTGGCGTCTTCGATCTTGACCAGCCGATTCTTGGTCTCAGCATTGGTGCCTTCGGCCTCCAAACGCTGATACAGCCGGGGGGGGTGGCGCAAGGTAATGTGCAGCACCACACATGCAAGATCTGTGGATGCATGCACAACAAGGAAGTCCTGCACCTCCCAAAAGTTGAATTCCAGCAGGTACATTTCATCCACAGCGATGGTTATTTCCCTCTCTGAATAGTCAAGGGACAATCGAAGTGTTTTCCCAACATCGGTACGACCAATGAACTCGTGGTGATCAAACCATGAGCCCAGCGTGAGCTTTGCCACCTCTAGCCGCAGTGCATGTGCTGTAAGGTGTGGATTCTTCCTGACCTGAAGCCACATATCATCGAACTCTGCTGAAAAGAAGCTCTGCAGCAGCACTCTCTCAAAGAGCTTCCGGTCATCTGCATAGGATGCATTGATGGGCGGATTCACCACAAATTCGTAGTGCTCTGTAACACAGAGAATGTCCCTCACCGGCAACGTCACTCTCTGCCAATCCTTGACGTCACAGATCCCATCCAACCTGTGCCACATGACCTCCTCCGGGTGGGACTGGGCCTTTGTGAAGACTGCAGTTACTGGGACTGACTGCTCATCAAAGTCCAACCCATCGTCACCAAACGCATATTCTTCTTCACTATCGGGTGCATCACCACCAGTGTACAACTTTGCCCAGTCCTCATCCCAAATGCCATCGACACCATCATCATCTGCAGCCCATTGCGGAAATTCGTCTGTTTCACCATCTTGTGGTAGTTCCTCAGGAGGCACCTCTCCCCGGGGACCAGTTGAGGGGTCCACCTCCAGCTCCCTACGTTCACACGCCTCAGGCAATCTCCCAACGATGTCCCGTGCCGAAGGATTGTCCATCTCATTTTTTAGTGACAGCATCATGAATTTCTCCACCTGCATTACGGACTTCACTTGGCTGACCTGCTCTTCGGAGCTGCAGATGAGGACAAATCTCCCTCCCTCTGCTCGGGCCCGGCCCCTACTCTGGATCAAGGACCGAAGGAAGACATCTGTGTCGAAACGCACCACCAAGCTGCACTTGGGCACGTCGATACCTTCCTCAAGCACATTTGTGGCAATAAGCAGGCGCGTAGTCCCCCTCCGGAAGCTGTTTAACACCTGCTCCTGCTGTCCTTCCCACAACATACCATCCCCAACTGATCCATGGCCGACAAAAATCTGGCATCAAGAAATGCAGGTTGTCATAGTCAGGATTTGCAGATGAAAGCACGATGCAGGGTAATCTGTCACTTGACATGTACAGCATCGGCAGAATGCAAACAGTCCAAGCCAGAGAAAGTTAATGGGCAAGAGAAATGTCAGCAGCCTGTGCCCAGCAGTTTACTTAGAACATGGCATTCTCTCCACTTGCCCAGATTGATCATGCTGGTGCAGTGTTGCATGTGCATTGCTGTATGCTCAAGCAAATACAGATAATGGAGATCTGGTGAACAGAATTTTCCTCATACTTATGACACAAAATGGATCAAAGAGCCGCAGTATGGGGATGCGAAGGTAAAACAAATGGTCACGTACCGAGAGCATCTGCTCTCACTGGCCCATTAAGCTCCAAAATCATTCAACAGTGGCTGCATCACAAAATCTGGACTATACACTACACAATGCCAGCAGCTGAGGGGTAGTGGGCACATCAAATGCCAGCAATTGGGTACTGTTCAATACGTGGCATTGAAGTCAATGCAAGACATCCAAGTATTGATGTCCTGCAATTGTGCGCCTACAGCAGAAACGAATGCTAATGACATACATGGACCAATCCATCTCGATGCCACATCGCATGTGGCTAGACAGCAGGAGCACCACGTGACCAAGACAATAGCAACAGCCTCGACACCGCCAAGTCAAAGCACAGGTATCCCATATGAACAGCCACTCACTGTTGGGTTCAATGCCTGCTTTATCTTCATTTGTGTCATGTCCAGAAATGTTTTGAGCTTCTGTGCCGTTTTCCTCATGCTCACAAACACAATGGCTCGTCCCCCATCCTCCTCGTCAATAAACATCTTGAGGATGCCAACCAGGTGCTGACACCTCTCAGACACAGTGTTCTCACTGTACTCCGTCACTGGGGCTTCCCGGATCAACTTTTTGTGCAGGGTATTAAAATCCCAGTGCAGGAGTTCGCGCAACACCCGCTGCTCTGCCATCCCAGAGCCCCGGCCCTCTTCGATCTCCTCGAACACATCCTTCAGGTATTTAGCTGCTGCTGCCCAGCCAACGACGAAGTTGATGTCATGGGCCTGCAGGACAGCCTGAACATGGCGCAAAAGGAGCTGCATTCGGGTGCAAATATCCCTCTGGTCAGCACTTATGTTCTGATCACACCTTTCCTTGAATTTCCTTCTCCTTATTCTGCATATGCCCCGCATTTTGTTGCTGTCCGTGATGGTCACTTCACCAAAGATGGGCTCATCACTCATACCATCCACTTTTTGCATCACTGTCCGTAAATATGCATCGACGTCATTTTTCAGGTCCTTTTCCTTATGAGATGTCCCTGCCAGGGTGTACGATGTCTTCGGCCTGGGTATGTGTTCATACACATCGGAGTCCTTCGGTGTGCACAACCGGCACAGCAGTGTCCTTTTCAACTCGAACAGCCTGTGCTGAAACTTTTCAAAGTCCTTGATGCCCTCATTGCTGTCCACCGGTGATGCGGACATGCATATCACCAGCGGGCGGTACTCATCTGGACACAGAACCGATGCGTAGTGCCTTGTCATCAATGTTGCATAGGGGCTTCTGCCGATGGCATGGTGGGCCTCGTCAAGGACGAGGCAACAGATGTCACACATCCGCAGGACTGCTTCTTCAGTGAGATAATTGTTCAGCACTTGGCACGTGATGATAAGAACATCCGCTTTCAATCTGGCAACAGTCTGGACCAATTGCATGGCACACAAGCAATCAGCAGCTGCATATTCTCCTCTGCTTGGCCTGCACAATTGCAACATCATTGTGCCAGGTGTAGGTAGGGAATAAGCCATAAAAGCAGGCGTTAGAACAAATTATGACAATCGCAGACACCAAAAACCACAGACTACAGACTCAGCACGTTTCAAATTGGCAAACATGGTCGAATGGAGCAATTCCAGCTTTTGTACGGGTCGCCGATTCAAATCCCAAAACATGTCCAAAGAATGGCAGATTGGCAAGCAGCATGTCACCTGACCTTGGCAGTGCTCCTTTGCCGTGCTGTGTCCTCCATCTGCCCGTGTGCAGTGACAACCTTGATGTGAGGTATTTGTTGTTGCAGCTGCTTTGCCTGTTGCTCAACAAGGGCCACCGTGTTCACAACGAACACAGCCATCTTCTGAGGGTTAACACGCAGCATGGCATGCACGACAGCAGCGGCTATCAGCGTTTTTCCTGCGCCTGTTGGAAGGCAAATCAAAGAATGGGACTGCAGAGCTGCTCTCGCCATCTCGACCTGATAGTCCCTGAGCTCAAGGTTTGTCAGCTGCTGCAGGGTCTCTGTTGTCAAGGAGTCCTGGTCCACGAAGTTCGTTGTCAGCTTTGGCTTGCCGCTCATGGTCGCCAGGTTTTCACTGCCATTCAGCTCCTCGTTGCTCATGCTGGGCACCCCTGCCTGCATGAGCTCTTTTGACACCAGTCTCCATTTCTTTGTCCCGATGAGGAGCCCGTCTGGCCCATAAAATTTCGTCCTTGGGCAGCCGAAACAATCCAGCAGGCCAGCGATGCCCTGCTTGGTGGTTGAACCAACTTCCTTCCCACAGGATATGCACAACAACCTGAAAAGAATGTGCCCATTCTTCGTGTCACCATCGGTCTCTACATGTCTTATGGTGTTCAGCTTTATGCTTGGAGCAGCACATAATGACACAGAGCCTGTGTTAGTGTCTGTTATCAATCGCAGATCTTCTGCGCTGGCGATTCCATAACCGCAGATGCAGTGGAGCTCCGCCATGTTTTTCTCTTCTTGCAGTGGATTCACAAGTTTTAGCACCTGCGACACAGTTGGAAGGCAGTGTTCACTTACCCAACGATCCAAGGTGCACAGAGATTCTGGATATGCAGCGGCAGGCGGCAGTCTGCACCACCAATTAGCAGGAACACTCTGAGCCCATAAGTCTGCTGTGCCAACTATGGCTACCACCCATTCCTGTCCCAAAGTCGCAATTCAGGACAACCCCATCGACAACCGACAGAAATGACCAACAGATGCTGCTTTAAGGCTTGCACCGAAATGTTTGTGCAGCAACCCTTGGAGTACCTGCACATGCTGATGTTGAATGTGGTCTATTCATTGAGCGACGAACGGCGCACATTGGCCACTGCACACTCGTTGCAGGGAAACATCCGGTCCACGAAGAAACACAGCCAGTGGAGCTAAGCCTTATGCATTGGGTTGCTGCAATGGTTGCAAAGGTCGCCATATTCTCCAAATCACTAAAGGCAGTATGCAAAGGTGGAGGTGACGTGTGGGCTGGGCTTCCACCCGAATCAGGCCCAAGCGTCCCAGGCAGCTTTCGTAACTGCTGTAGCAGGAATGCAATTCCCATTATTCCACGTTCTCCACGATTGACAGTCACCCCCGATGCCCCCCTTTCCCAACCACCGCACCCCGGAACGCCCATCCCCCGTCCCTGTCTCGGCTTCTCATGATCCGGACGAACGGACGACCATCGACAGTATTGACCACGACGCCCGACATTAACAGAGGCACACCACGCATCCAGGCAGCTCGCCGGGTGCCCAGCGCGTCCACAGACAGACAAACAAACATATCTCACCCCTCGCTGTCACTGAATACTGCGTTGCGCCGGTCTCCCACGGCGATTGGGGCGTGGATCTTCTCTTCGCTGCTGGCCTGGTTATCTGCTCCCTGCGGATCCAGCGTCATTAAAACAACGTGCGGGTGGATCCCTAATCGTCGCCGACGAATCAGAGCCACAGCGCCCACCCGCAGTCCAGAGCCGCGGCTCCGTAGCGGAGAAGGCCCGCCGATACGCCCCGGAACGTGCCCAAGTCTCGCCTAGGGATTGTCGTGCGGAATGGCCAAGGGTCGTCCTCACAGAAACGCCATTGGGCCAATTCTCTCCACCTTCTCAAACTACGGACGTCAGACATCTCTGCTGATCGGTACCGCGCAGACCAGGAGGACTGACCCCCACAAAAGCGTGACACTGGGGTGCGTGAGCTACTTTGAAATATTAAACCCTTCCGCATCAGAAAATTTCACCGTTATGCTTTTTGCTCCGTATTTTGCTTTTCAGAGTGTTATCTCTATTTTTTTACGTTGCTCCACACAGGAAGGCCAAGATTTGCGTTACTATTTTTTATTATTTTCTCCGAAAAAAAGGACTAAGCCTTACGTCACTGTGCGGAAGGGTTTAGTATTTTACAGTGTTGGAAAGTTTCCAAGGTGTAACACTGCGGACGTCTTGTTCGAGTTCTCTGTTCGTCATGTTGTCACGTAAGTCCGTGAGTGCTGCATAGCCCATATATGGCGACCGACTAGGTGGGACCACACCATGCATTAGTCACAATTTCGGCATGGAGATCCGCCGAACGTCGTGATACGGAATGCAAGACATGCTTCGCTGGCACGACATCGCCAGAGGTAATATTCACCGGAAGATACAGTCAGGTTGTTCTTTGCGTTTGCGACTGCATTTTTACGTTTATGTGTTTATGCGCAAACACACGCAGATAGAGAAAGGGCCATATTTGCGCATGTTTGCGGCTCGTAGATACGCCCACACTACATGATGATGTCCCCCCATCAACGATCAATCCTCCGCTCTATCCAGCACCCGCAACACAGTGCGCACTCGCCCTCAGCAAGGGCAACGACACCGCCGAGCAAAATATCGTTTTGTGCATACTTCAGCGCGTCCAGCCACCACTCCCCGGACTCTCTGAGTCTGTTTGTACTGTCTTTAGGTACACAGGGCCCATGCTAGCGCATTTTTGTGGCTATTTACGGGTAAAACGCAAAAACCATTTTTGCGCATAAGTTTTAAGCCGTAAACAACAAGCCTGGATACAGTGATTGATACAACACTCAAGCTACACAAAAACACGCGAGCTCCAGTGTGCAGACAGAGAAAACACGAGGTGGACAGATGTGAACGCCCGAGCACGTCGGCGACGGCGTATTGTGAAACCCAGCCAAACCATGTGCAAATCGTCCAGCTATTCTGCAGTTCGGAACCTGCGCCACGAATAGCACATGTTCATGTCAACGCTTTCGCAAATGCTGCTTTTCTCAAAGCTAAACACTTCGTCTCTGGACAGGCTTCGACCACGTGCAAAAAGCATTTCGCAGCATCCATGCCGCCCCAGCGTCGATTCTCCTCACCTCACCAGGCCATCCACCTGGTGCTCGCCAAGTATAGGTGCACATCAGTCCAAGCCACTCGCCTTCTCCTCACGAGCAATCTGCTGAACCAACTCGTGGATCCCATTCATTGAAAGTTCAGCAAGCATGTCGGCAGCATCTCCCCATCGCCTTCGCCATCGACCCGGCCTTCACCCTCATTCTCCAGCCCCTATCTACACCGGCATTCGTGTTGCGTTTAGCCTGTCACATTGTTGCCCTGAATAGTATTGCTGAGTTGAATTGATGAATTCTGCTCGGGCGCCCGAGCCTATCGATAGACAGATATCTGTCACTTTGGGGGGTGACAAATGCGCATTTCAGCGGACATGCTTCCCGACTAAAGTCACCCTGGCGAGGTGGTCTGTACAGAGCAAACTCAACATGAGATAATTAAACCAAATCCCAGGCTGCGAACAGCCAATGGGGAAAAAGTGATAGCCTTTCCTGCCACGTTCAATCATGCTCTAGCGACTGGGCCGCACAACATGCAAAGGAGGAAAACAATCGACATCAGTAGAAAGATATCAGGAGAAGTATCTCAGCAACATATGTACGTGCTGCTTTATGGTATGCAGCACTCAGGCCACACCTTTGCACGTATTTTCAGTGTGAATATGAATTCCAATTGTGGCTCCAGTCATCGTGGCAGAAAACAATACCTTTTCCAAGAAGTTAGGATGAAGGTCAGAAAGCTCTTGCTGTGAAGCTCATGAGCAATTGCAAATCGCCAGAATGAAATTGATAGTTGCTGCCAAACGACGTCAAACATAAACTCCCAGGTTCGAGCAGTTGTATCCTGCGGGCAGGAATCTATTTCCAATAAACAGGAATGGAATGCCAGCACGGCCATGACTTTTCCTCGCCAAACCAGCGATGGATGCGCATTCTTCATGGAGTAGACAGAGAATGAGAGAAAACTGGAGTTGCGAATTACGAGAACTGGGCTCCTGCTGACAAGGTAAGGGTCCACTCACCCCAGCTGGAGTGAAGATCATACGGTCTCATTGAGTAAGTATCGAGTAGTATTGCAGTACATAGTATATCGAGTAAGTATCGAGTAAGTATTGAATTTCGCATTATATTACTTAAAGTTTCCGTCGTGTGTTGCGTTTGGCTTTCTTGTCAGAAAACGAAACGCAGCGTGCGATGGAACCAATGACATGCTGCACAACACCTGTTTGGGTAAACGAGCATGCTGTTGGCAATTGTATTTATGTGGTAAGGAAAACAAACGCGGAAAACAACTTGTTTTCGCGGCCTGACTTTCCTTCCAATCCAGTTGCCATTTCCTCCGCGTCTATGGGCCCTCGTGATTCTGAAACTGTCAACGATTATTTATTGCAAGGCTATCAATGATCTCTGATGGGGATGCCATGATGGGCTCGCTGTGCCGCACAACTGGATTGTCTACGCAATGCTTGGCCAAGGGCAAGCGTTTGGGCGGGGCCCACCTGGCAAGACAACGTACGCTTGCGCATTTGTTGGGCATAACGATGGGACCATACCTCACTTGCGAGTGGACGAGGAACGCCAGGAACAGACGATGGCTGCCCCGCTCTGCCAGCGAGCTGCGGCCCATCCTGCGGAAGATGACCAGTATCATTAGTGGAAATGGCCATTTTTGGGAGGCCAGGTGACAATAAATGACGGCTACCGGGACGCCACTGGGATGCCATTGAGATGCTTTCTCGAGCGTTGGCTGAGTTTGGTGACAAGAGGAAGTGTCCCTCAGTGGCGTCCCAGTAATCGTCAATTATTGTCACCTGGCGTCCCAGAAATGGCCATTTCCACTAGTGTGTGATGTACTTCACACACATGTCCATGATGTGGTTACCGTGAAAGAAGTTTTGAGCCCATGCATGATGTGTAATTTCCAGCTGATCTCGCGATGTCTTCGTTGCTCGAACGAGAGTTGCCTCAGTGTCGCCCTTTCCTTATCGATCCACAATGAAAGCTAGCTGGTGGTTGTGCAGCAAGGCGCCACATGTCATTGCCCCCAAATGTCGGAACTTGTTGCACAGCCACTCGTGTCGTATCGAGAATGCTTAGTTTGCAATGTCAACGTGTTTGCCCATTGTGCCAGGCCAGAACACATCCCATGTGGTGTGCTGCAAGATGTCATGCATGACATCTTTTCTGGCCCTGCGGATCAAAATGTGTCCAGCAACGCCAATGGCTGGGCCGCAAGGCCTTCGTACCGCAACCAGTGACTGTGATGTCGCTTGTTGCGTGTCCCAAGCTGTCCAGGGTGTCCAGGGCCAAGCCCTCGCCTGTTGCCATGCGGCGTATTCGGCGGTGCTCGCGGACCAACGCGCTTAGCTGTGACCCTTGTCGCTGCACACCAGTGGCACTCTAGCCCCTGAGTGGTGGTGACTGGGGATCCATCAGGAGGGCGCCTGTCGGGCTAGGCATGGTGGCGTGAGCATCTGGGAGGGAGGAGAGTACAGTTCACGGATACCCGGTCATAACCTCGCGCTGGGAGCGCCATCCAACGGCATATTTCTGGCGAGTGGTTGGAATTGCGCTTCCAATCCCAGCTCATTACACGCGGGATTCCGGTGCACTGGGAGAAGTTTCAAGCCAGGCTGACTGAAGTCTCCACGCCCTGACGTGACACTGTCGACGGGATCGACGGCATGGCGGGCCCGAATCTCCTCAACCTGGAGGTAGAACCTGAGCGCTACGGGAGCGCAAGTTTTGCTTTCGCGGGTTGATGTGATCTCGTGCAGGAGGTGCTTAATCCTCAATTGGAGCGCGGCGCTGAATTTCTGACACATGTGCTGGAGATTCGACCTGCACGTCTCCATTTTCTTCTCAGAAACGCTTGCCACGCATTCGCTGGTCGATACATGAGGACTGAAATACGCTGTTTTGCAGCTGTCCTGCGCTTCTGTCGACGGAGCCCTCGGTGGCCAGCCGAAAGTTGAGCGATCGGTAGCAGACCTGTTGCAGCACCCGGGCTCAATGAGCACATAAGCAGCGGACAACATTCTGCAGACGTGCTGTTTTGAGTGGATCATACCAAGCTGCTGTGACTTGCCGCACCACAGAACCATGCCTCAGCCACATGGTGGCTGAGCAGTGTTGTTCGAGTTCTGAAACGTGCAAGTGAGAATCTTCTTGTAAATTTGGAGCTTCACTGGACTCACAGAACGTTCAGCGATTGAATGCAGTCGTTTCACCAGGTAGTCTTGCGCTCAGAACCTCCTCGATGTCTTTTCCACATGGAGTTTATGGCAATCTCCAGTGGGGAGCCTGAATGTGCCACCAATCAAGGCAACCGAATTGGTCTGTTTGAGTGCTGCTGTGATGAGTGCTGATCACCTTCAGGGAGAGAGGTGGGAGTCGATGAGGTATATGCTTCAGGGTATTGTGTAATGTCTCAAGAGCCGTCCACAGTGGTTGGGCCTGCACACCCAGAAAACGGCCTTGGACATTGCAGTGGCCATTCCATGTCGGTAGCTGTCGATTCTAATGCTGTTACCGCTGCTGTTACTGCAGGTGTTCATTGAGCTCTGATCCAGCACAGATCACACAACGTATGGCTGCTCTCTGGTGCTCTCAATGCAAACAGGTCCTGGCCCTTGCCAAGGATCTTAGATGGTTTCAAGATGGCAGCAGTGATGCTGTTTCCTTGTGCTCTGTTCCTGGCACATTGCTGGACAGTATTGAGTACAAAGAGCCCTCTCTTGTTGGGGGAAAGTCGAAGGTTCAAAGAAAATTGCACTGCAAGCAATGTGACGAGGACATTGGAGCTCGGACGAAATTGGGACTGTGCAGTGGGCGTGATTGTTTCAGCTACAAAAAGACTGTGTTTGTGGAGTCACAGGGAAAGAAATTCCCAGGAGCAAAATGGAAGTCAGTCCTGCAGGAGCTTTGTCAAGCAGGTGTTGCTGAATTGGTCAGCATTGCTGAGGGACGACCATCAGCCACGGATCCAAAGGTGTCAATAGTTTTGGCTGATCCAGAGTCATTGACAGACGACACTCTACAGCAACTGGCAAAATTTGAGCTCAGGGACTACCAGCTGGAGATGACGCGGGTTGCCCTTAAAGCGAACTCTCTGATCTGTCTTCCAACTGGGTCTGGGAAAACCTTGATTGCAGCCGCAGTCATGCATGCAATGCTGCGCCTGAATCCACAGAAGATGGCTGTGTTTGTTGTGAACAATGTGGCCCTTGTTGAGCAGCAGGCAAGGCAGTTGCGACAACAGATACCACATGCGACAGTGATCGCTGTACATGGGCAGCTGGAGGATGAGATGGAAGTCAGAAGAGCTTACAAGGTGTGGTACATTGTGATGCACCAGTGCATCGCTTTCAACTACGTGTCATTCCCCCTCATAGTAGCTGACAACCTTTATGTGGCATGTCTGTCCCAATCAAAGTAAGGGCAAGGGGAATAAATTGATGGTGTTCCTCCATTTGCAGATGTTGTGCAAACAGTGCAAAGTCCTTGTATCCAGTGCAGCAATGATTCAATACTGTAAGGTGCAGAGGCAGCCCTGCCCATCGTCATCGTGTGTGCCAGCAAAATCTTGGCTGGAATGCTTCCTGCTTGGAGGGCCTCCCTGGTGGTGCTCGAAGGAATGTTGACAGCTTTGAACACATAAAGAACATGGTGCTGACCACAGTTTCTGATCAGTTGATTGAATGGCCTGCATGATCTTGTCCTCCTAAATTGGCTTGTGTTCTCATGCATGTCTTTCTCCCATTGTGCGTTTTGAGTTCTTCTATTTTGCGTTTGCGGCAGAATTAAGGATTTCGAGCCGTAATGTAATGGTCAAAGCATTCTTAAACAACCATTGCATTTGGAAGAATGACTATGACAACCTTGCAGGTGCAAGCCCATAGCATTGTGACGTCTTGCTGAATGCAATCAAGTCTGGGCTTGTTGTCTCCACAGCTGTTGGTGGGGCACCCGTGCATACTTTCAACTCATGGGCATTAGTGTGAGCATGCTGGTACTGCAGCACAATTTGCTTGCGACAGTAAAGTCGAATCACCTCACTGCGAAATTGGTGTGCAGTGATTATACTGCCAAGAAAATTGCGACACTGTGGACTCACAGTTGTTCAACTTGTGTTTCGCATTGTTTGTTGACATGTGACATATGCCATGTAGAAAGGAAATAGCTTGCCATGGCTGCATACCTCATATGGAAAATGGGTGCCCATCATCGGGCTTACTATGTTCTCCAGACATGCTACTGTCCATGATTGAGAACACCTGGGCATCCCTTGAAGATCATTGAAATTTGGATATGAGAAAACTGCACTCTTTGTATTGGGCGTCAGCTACACAGCACCCCCTGAATGCAGAAGATGTGAAAGTGACTTGTGCGTGCTGTGCTCTGACCAGATTGCCCGTGATCGTGGAGCCGATGCATTGGTGGTCACTTGCGGACTGTTGAACGGCTGGCTTCTTAGTGAAGATGGCATGCGGATGTGTGATGTTTGCTGCTTGGTCCTTGATGAGGCACATCATGCAACAGGAAATAGCGATTATGTGAACCTGATGAAACGGTTTTGGATGCCACTTCTGGAAATCTACCGTCCATTGGTAATGGGGCTGACAGCCTCACCGGTGGATGGTACAGGGGACATTACAGACCAGAAATTCTCTACCCAGTTGGACAACCTGAAAACTGCGTTGCAGTGCCGACTGTGCACCCCACAGAATTGTTCAGTCTACGATCACATAGCACTGCCAACGGCATATGCAGTCTGTGCAGAATCCCCTTCACATAAAGACGAGCATCTCAGGGAGCAAATTGAGAGTTATCTGAAGAAATTGATGCTATTGGCTGGGAACCTGCATGTGACAGGGTTGTTTGATGCATGTGACTCTGCAACTAGCAACAAAATGAGGTCATTGTTGAGGAAGGAGCTAAAGAAATCGAGATCAAAGATTAAGGAATTGGGCCCGGTTGCTAATGAACAAGCAGCCCAGCAAAGAGACAAATGTATGAAACTCCAGTTGATCCTGGAGCACTTGCAAGACGTGCTGGAGGTTTTTGACGTTAATGAGGTTGTGGGCTGGACAAACGCAACACAGGTTTTGATAAACCTGTTTGAGAAGATCAAAGAGGGCCAACATGGGACAGCTAGCAAGGAGCAGAAGGCAAAACATGATTTATTATGCCCGGTTTTCAAAACCTGGCATGCTGACCTGGCTCGTGATAGGCCCCCGCAGGAAATCAGAGAGGCTGTTGTATCGAGCAGGTGTCAGGAATTGGTCAAAATCCTCAAGGAATTCATAGAGACAGAGGAGGCTGGTCAGGCGATTGTGTTTGTTGGAATGCGAAAGACAGCCAAGAAATTGACCACATTTCTGGCAACGAAATGTCCGGACATTGGGCTGAAGCTGCACCCTGAGGTGAGCGGATTGGCAGGCAGCAAATGCACCACCCTTTACATAGCCTTAGGCATGAGAATAGAGTTGTCAGCGCTGGATTTGTGCAAATTTTGCTCAATAGCTTTGCTGGTACAAGTAGAACATTCTGGATCATTTGGGACAACACCCTCTAGTTTGGCAAGACACAGCTGCAGCTGCAACGTTGCTGCAGTGTTGGGTGGCCTGCAAAACATACTGTGGCTTGTGCTTGTTGGCTGGCTGCCTCCATGTGAGCAATTTTGTAACAATCACCGATGTAAGCTTAGATACACATGTGAGTCACAAATAAACAGTTAGCAAAGAATTATGTGTTGTGAGGCATGTTCTCATATTTTCTCTAGTTTATATGGGGTGCATCAGGTGCAGCCAGCTACTGAACCTGCAATGTACTCCCTTTGCCAACCGTTCCTGGTGGTGAGATTTGCATTCCGCATGCCCTAGGCAGTTGTTGGGCATGGGCAAGCCGGAGCTGATGGAATGGAGTTTGAGGGACAGCAGGATCAGGTTCTCAACAACTTTCGAAGAGGATTTACCAGATTGCTTGTCGCCACATGTGTGCTTGAGGAAGGCATTGACATTCCGAAGTGCAGCCTGGTGGTACGCTTTGATGAAGATACTCCCATTCGTGCGTTGATCCAGAGTAGGGGGCGTGCTCGGGCTAAGGATGGAAGGCTAATAGTTATTTGCACATCAAGCAAGAGAGTCGAGTTGTTGTGCAATACAGTTAATCAGGAGCATTTGATTTTGGAGGCTTTGAGGAAGGAAATGAAAAGGACAGACATCCATGGTGGGTGTGGTGAGCTCCCAGAAGCATGTGCAAAGCAGGAGTTGGAGGTGAATCCAGACACAGCCCCCCGTTGGAGACCACCTCCATCAGCTTCAGGGCAAGAGGTGAGCAAATACCCAGAATGGGGTGCAGATTTTGGCCAAGATGATCTTATTTGTGACCTGACATTTGGGCATGGAGAAGATGGTGATACCACAAGTGATGATGGATGTGAGTCTGGCACCGATGGAGCTGACTTTGTGCAGTTGGCATTTACTGGGATCTTCACAAGACAAATGTATCCACCTGAGGATACAATGAAATCGAGACTGCATGGCATCTGTGATGTGCTGCATTGGAATAAGATAGTGCTGCCCGTCAGGGACATCCTTGGTGTCATTGAGCACCATGACTTCTGGGTGAGGCCACCTGGCTGTGCAGAGTATGCAGACGACCAGAGGAAATTCGAAAGGGAATTTTGGCAGCATTATTTCAGTGAGGGGCATGACGATGTGTGGCTTCAGATCCACAAGAAGCCAAACCTTGCAGGCCGTGCAGTGCGGCTGCAGGTGGCCAAGTTCACACTGGGTTCATGGTACAACCATCATGAGTTTATTGCTGGGGCTGAGCTGGGCAGTGTGTTGCGTCTGTCTCTCGACCATTCGGAGCGAGAGATCGTCATTGAGGTGGACGAGGTGTTTAGTGTGGAGTTCAACTTTTGGGAGGTCCAGGACTTCATTGTGGTCCATGCGTCTCCGGACCTGACAGATGTGGCATTGCACCTAACGCTGCGCCACCCACCTCGCCTGTACAAGGTACTGAAGGCTGAGGGGACCAATGTGGAGACCAGGAATCGCCTCACAGAAATCAAAGAGGCCAGTGGCAAGATTGTGGACTCGGACTGCTTCGCCCAGTGTCTGACATACAGGCTGCAGCTGGCCAACCCTGAGAACAAGGAAGCACCCTTCACACCGAACATAACCAAGTGCCTCAAGCTGTTCCATGGGGTGGGGAAGCGCATCTTCTTTGCAATAGTCAGGAAAGTGCCCAGTGCGGATGGGGGCCAATCGTGGAATGCTGGCATCTCACCGAAGTGCAAGCACCACAGTGATCCTGAGGTCAATTATGCATGGTGCTGCATTCGCAGCTCCTCAGGTTTTGTTGCAGAACGGTTTGATGACGTCTTCTTTGAGGAACTGAGCCATGTTCCTGGTGTCGTTGCATGTGAATGCCTGTACATAATGGTACATGACCTTGGGCGATCCCTGTTTGGTACCCCTGCAAGTCTGTTCAAACGTGCAAGATGGACGTATTTCAACAGATCCACTGTGGATGGCATTTCTGGTGAAGGCCATGCCAAGGTTAGGCGCATGGTCTTGACACCCACAAGAATGGTGTTTTTTGAGCCAGACACAATGCAGGTAGGAGAATGGTTTAAATGCAAGACAGTGTTGAATGCCATGGAATATGTTTATTGAGGCCACACTATTCACTTGGATATGTGGTGCCATGCCCATAAAATCGTGTCTTCAGAAATTGTGCAATGATTTCAGGAAATATTGGAAGATGTGCAAGTTTTGCTCTTGGAATTGCCATACCCAAATGTTGTGATGCATGACACGCTCAGTGCCACGCAATGTGCCATATGGGCTGAAGGACTTGCAGCTGACACTGACAGAATGCCACATTCTCCAATTGTTGTGTTGCAGAACACTTTTGGCCTTGCTGTTTGTGACATGTTGTGAACATTTGAGTAACAGTTTGAAATCAAAGAAGAACAGCTGTCTCCCATGGTTATGTTACAAAGTCGAAGGTCCCAAACTAATTGTACAATTGTTGCTGTAGCGATCTATGCTGTGCCCAATGCTCAGCTCGTGTGGAACTGTCATCAAAGCAAGCTCTGTCTCTGAAGTTCTACTTCCCTGTCTTGTTGCACCACGCCACCAATGTGCAAGGTCCACTCCTGTTCACCTCCAATTTGGCAGTTTAGAGCCCTGCCTGCGTGGTTCAATTGGCAATAGCACTTGGAGCGTGTACTGGAAGCTTTCAAGGCCCCAGCTGATCGAGGACTGCCGCTTGTCTGCCTCTGACTGTTCTGCTGCTCCGTGTTAAGCACAAAGCCCAAGTTGCCCAAAGGCATGCTTTGGTGCTATGCGATGCGCTTGCTGGCACCATTTGTGGCTGAAGAATGACAGGGAACAGAATATCTTAACCACGAAAGAAAGCAGTCGATGTCAATGTCCAAACTCTACTGCAGCTTGTCCCCAATGCATGGGAGATGTCTGCGGTTGCAGAACAGTACTTATGGAAGTATGTTTCATGCTGGTCCATTGCATAGATCCTCATAACCTATATGCACTATGGAGTGCATTGCCAACAAATCTGTTGCTGAGGATGTTTTCAGAGCAAGCGATGCAGAATGCCTTTGGGGTATCAGTTACATTGGTAAGAGGATCTGAACCAGAAAGTATCGAACTAAGTTTTTGCACACGAATCTTCCACATGGAGCAACAAAATCGTTGAGCCACACCTGGCCCCAATACCCTGCTGATCCACAGCTGCTTATTGAATGATCAGACCAACCGAGTGTTGAGAAGATTCGACTCGAAAAACTTCATTCGTGTCAGCATCCGCGATGAAAACTTGGACAAACTCTCAACCATCAAAGGCGAAATCACTATGCTGCTTAAAAGGGTTGCAGAAGTGATGAAGACTGGATTCAAGGCTGGAAACGTAACCCACTACAAGTACTTGGCTGCCTCCAACAGCCAGATGCGCGAGCACGCATGCTATTTTGTTGAAGAAGGAGAGGAAACTGCAACAGGCATCCGACGCTGGATTGGAGACATCAAAGGTGAGTACAGTGGCATTGTTTGTGGTGTGCTTATGTACTGGTATCTCATTGCTTTGGAGATGACAGGGAACATTGTGCTGACAGCATTTTTGTCGTACTTAGCAAGTGCAAACCAAAGTGCCACTCTCTGCTGACTGTTTGCACAATTTGGGAAACTTGAGCAAAGAGCCATCTTGTCCAACTGGTGTTGCATTTCAGAATTGTGAATACCTGTATTGCAGAGCACAATGTTGCAAAATATGCAGCTCGCTTGGGACTTGGGTTCTCCACTTCCAAGAGAACAGTTGCAGTTGAGAAGTGTGACATCTGTGAGGAGCCAGATGTCAAGAGAAATGGATACACCTTTACCGATGGCATCGGCAGGCTGAGCAGGCGACTTGCAAACAAGGTAAGCTGCCACCTGGCTTGCCCGCGATCTGAAAAGATCAGAAACTATGGTGTCTCATCGAGGTGTATGCCCCTCTTGTGATGGGCCTCGACTGGAGGCGCATAGCCAACAGTTGCTGAAAGTGAATGTATCACAAACGCAAACAATGACACTCACCATCGCATAGTGCTTCAGGCATGCGTGTCATCGCATAGTCTACTTTTTCAACAACAGCAAGGTGTGAAAGAATGCATACAGACAAGCACACAATGGAAGTGGTACCCATTTAGCTGGCAGTATCGATTGTGTGACAGTCCTCACTTTTGGTGGTGCGGCAGTGCCCATGCAAGTTGGTGTTGTCTTATATGGTGGTGCAAACAGATATGGTCAGTGCACATGTTGTTGTCCTGTACACTGACCATATCTGTTTTTGATTGATCGCAACACAGGGATACGTGATCAAGACAATAGTGCATGGTCGCTGAATTGCATTCCTTGAAGCTGCGGCAATGCCGTAAGACTCGATTCCTTCCAGAGCCAACCCATCTCTGGGCTTTGCACAATGCACTGTGGTGGACATCTCGATCAAGCTGTGGATTTCATTGTGCAGATTGCTGAAGCCCTGTTGACGTGCTGGGTCCCATCAGCCTACCAGATACGCTTTGGGGGCTCAAAGGGAGTCTTGGTGATGGACAGCCAGCAGCACAGTGTTCCACCAGGCACAGAGCTCGTACTGCGGAAAAGTATGATCAAGTACAACTCAGAGCACAATTACATTGAGGTTTTGGACACATCAAGACCAATCAGACTAACACTGAACCAGCAGGTGATGGGAAATTGTCAGGTTCTGTTGACTGCCTTGGCAGCAGCTGTTGCTGGCGACTTACTACCTCCATTTCAAAAGTATTGTCCGAATGTGTTTTTTTGCAATAACTTTGCAAGATCAACTCAATTAGTCAATCTGACACCAGATTCAGATTACTTGGTGGATTTCCGATCGACTTGGATCCAGATTACAATCATTCAGCACTGTGCAACAAAAATCCATAGTGTTTTGAAAAGCGTCCCTGTCCACGGTTGTGCACGCTTTGAGTTGCCCATCCTGTTGGGCTTGCCTAATCCCCGGATGTTCCATCGTGTACCCATTTCCTCCAAATTCCTCAAGTTCTTTGTTGTACATGACAAACAGCACTGCCACATGTGCTGAAGGGTTTTTGCATCATACTCTTCAGATGCTTCCTCTCAACAGTTCTAGCCATCTCAGCCACTGTGCTAAATTGTAATTGGTGTGATGACACATGTGACACAGTTGTAGTACCGACTGTAATTGTCTTGTAGTCACTCTTTCACACTCACTGCTGGGTGCCCACCGCTCCTCTGTTCCCATCCTAGCATGTGGCACGAAAACCTGCTGGCGTTTACCATCGTGCTCACTAACCGTCCCACACAAACACAAAGAAATACACGCCCGCTGGCCAGCCCAGGGGCAGCCCATGAACTAAGTATTCCCGCTGCAAAGATTGCTTTTGCCTGTGTTTCCATTAATGTCTGTGGATGTGAGAAAGTGTTGCAGACCTTGGTATCCAGGCATTCAATATTTAAACAGAAATTGACCATCACAACACTCACCACTTGCAACTTGCATGGAAGGTCTTCATCTCCATACTAATCTTGCTTTTGACCAGCATTACAAAGGCTGTCAGTTGATAGGTCTTGCCATTGTCAGCATCTCCTAATTGTTACTTGCTGCTGCTGTTTGCTTTCGATTCTTATGTCAATTGACTGGCAGCATAATTATGGCTAGGAAAACACATATTGTGTGTGATGGCTGTGGCTGTTGTTGGCAACAGTGAACATTCCATACACTGTTGTCAGAGTATTGTCTGAATTTTGGGATGGGGCCATCACAGATCATCATGCTTCTGAGCAACCTTGGGGTATCAGACAGTGCTTTTCTCCATCTTTTGAAGACACACCTGGCACATCTGGCAGAGATGTTCACTAGTGAAAGCCTGGCTCAAGAAAAAGTGAAGAACATTGCATATGCCCACAGCAGAAAGCTGGAGGAAGCTAATGTTCACATCACATCTGAACCATACTTGAGGTCGCTGCTCATGGCTATGTACAGGTAAAGTTCTGGGGAGGGAAGAATGTAGCTGCAATGTGTTGTCCACTGTATTTGGGTTTCTTAACTTATGATGCACACCAATCGAAATAGGCAAGGAGGTACACAAAGTACCATGCACAGATGGACCCTGGAGATGCCACGAGTGCTTGACACATTTTAGGATAGCCTTGATTCCACACTGTTGTGAGTTCAATGAGCTCCCCGTCTAAGAGCTCCCTGTCATCGCTCATAGATCGGGACATTTAGTTCTGAAATGGAAAAAGGAAGGGTGAGCACAGTTTGACTTATGTAAGAATACTTGTCATGAAGTTGATGCTCCGGATCCATATTCGTGCAGCGACATGGGGATTGGGCTGCAGTGTCCAAATGTCTAAGATTGGGCTTGTAGGCCTCCGTGCATCACAAATATGGGTAACTGTCTTCTAAACAAGACATGTTGAACTGCCGCCCACCTCTGAGATTTAAACAGACTTGCCAGGTTTCTGTTCTTGTCTGTGCATATTTCAAATAGTACAATTGAAGAATCTTCCCATATGCAGCTGCAATAATGCTGCTGATATTACCATGTTGGCATTGTTACGAATTTTGGCGAAGCGAGCCTGCCCTGGCCATACCCCCACAAGCCTATTTCCTTTGCTGCTGCACGATCACCACCGAAAACAAAAGCAGAATGCAAGCACGCAGTTTAGCAAACCTAAACCTTCGTTTCGTAAACTGTGTGCTTGCTTCTGTTGTTGTCCTGCATTTCCACAGAACATGTTGTTGGGTTGTCTGGAGTGCTGTTTCTCTTGCTGTATCAGGTCACATATAAAAAGTCTTCTGGAGAAATCGAAAGTACCAATCGACGACTCCAAAGCCAGAGTATTAATGGGTGTTGTGGACGACACCAAGACGCTTCAGTATGGAGAGGTATGATTGACAGGATCGGCTGGCCTCAGTGCATTTCTATTTTATGACAGGGCCTCTGTCCCTTGAACACCCAACAGCAGTTGCTGGTAAGGAAGTGTTTGAGACTGTTGACTGCTTGTCCAGCATGGTGCTGGTGTGCATGGTCCTATCCCCTGGAAGGTTCCTTGAGGAAATTTCACCAATGCAATTGCACACAGAAGCAACTTGACAGCCATACTTCTGGGGACTTCACTTATCTTCTCGAATAGGAGTTGTTATGTAGGTACTGCCAAGCTTCGTGCAAGGAGCTTTCGGTTGCAGCAATGGTATGCGTGTGTGGCACAGGCAGCATCGAGGTGCTTCAGTAGCATTGGATGGAATATCTGGACAAACAGCAAACAAAGCTTGACCTGTATTGTTGATGTCTTGCATTTCAGGTGTTTGTTCAATACTCTGCCAATTTCTCTGAGGAGACAAATCTGGATTCTAAGCTTGAACATGATATCCTAAACCGCATGGTTGTGGTCGCCAAGAACCCATGCCTGCACCCGGGCGACGTGAGGACGTTCAGGGCAGTCAATAAGCCCGAACTGCACCACCTTTGCGACTGCATTGTGTTCCCCTGCTTGGGCCCAAGGCCCCACCCAAATGAGTTGTCTGGTTCCGACCTCGATGGGGACCTGTACCATGGTATGCACTAAGGGGAATAAGAAGTCCTTTAGAATTGCATTTATCAAGACAGTTACAACTTATTGCCCTTTCGCCTACAAGGAAACCCCACCCAAAGTGTGCCAGTGATTGTAATTGCATTCTGTTCCCTTTCCCTTTTGTTATCATGGAGCCCGTCAGGCGTTGGGAAAGCTGTTGTTGGTTGGATTTGGGATTGCTTGTTTGGCGAATTGCAACAGTCAACTGAGGGCTGCAGTCCACAGTAGCTGGCCATGTTTGTTTCCTTCAACGCTGCCAGTACGGGCCGAGTTGAAGTTGCTGCTGGGAAATTTGTTTGGCTTCCTACTGGAAAGGTTGTACAATTCTGCCAGACGGAAAGATTGGGCTTGAATGCCCTTGCACAAAGAAAGGTGCAGCGGTTCTCAAAGTTAGTGTTTTCCCAGCAAAGTTTGTGATCCTACTCACACTGCCATCGGGTCAAAAGTTCTCAGTGTGAATTGAACAATCGCTGTGCGCAAGGTGGGCAACAACAGAATTGGCAAAATGACTTGTCAGTGAGGCTTACATTTCTTGCTTTTTTGTTGTGTAGAGGAACCCTATAATCGGGACTCATTTTGTTCTATTGTTCAATGTCTTGTGTCCGAACAAGGTCCATTTGTAGCAATCAAAGAAATTGAAAATTGAAATTGAAATTGGTAGCATGGAACCAGAATAGAAGAGAAAAGAGGAAATGGAAAATGCAATGAGGCTCTAAATTTTCCTTCCTCTGCCTGCTGCCCAGGCTTCTTGGTGCACAAGTGGTAACCTTGCCCTCCACCTTTCTTCTACATCTTCAGGCTCACTTCGTGTCACTCAGGAACTCAGTTTATAATTCTGTTGAGGCATTCTTGGCACTGACTAATGCTGTGGCTGCAGTCATCTGGGATGACAATCTCATGCCCACACAGGCCAACAAAGAGGCCATGAACTATGAAACCGCCTCCCGTGGGCATGACATCTCCGGGGATGTCACAATTGAACACATCATCCAGCATGTATGCGATTTCATCGAGTACGATACCCTGGGCATCATCGACACTTTGCACCTGGCGCTGGCAGATGCAAGTGTTGATGGCGTTGAGTGTGAGGATTGCCTGAAGCTTGCCGAGCAGCATGCTAAAGCTGTGGATGCACCTAAGTCCGGTGACTGGCAGAGGGTCGACCGCGAAATTCAGGAGAAAGTCAGGAAATACCCAGACTTCATGATGAAGACGTGGAAGCCTTGCTACCCCTCAGAGAGGGTGCTGGGCAAGATGTTCAGGGAATGCAACAAGTACATGAATGTCAGCAGGATTGGTGGCTGGTGGGGGAGCAGTTCAGGTCAGTTGGTTGACTGCAGTGAAAGTTTCTCTTCAGAAGGTATCGGTGTGAAAGTGGTGAAGGTTGAGTGTCATTGTTATCACCCACTGTCTACCAGCTGAAGCGGACAGTGCCTGATGATCGCTCAGGCAAACTGCTGAAAACTTCAACAGCTCTTCATGGTCACCATTTGTCAACACTATTTCATCAGCCCTTGCTGCTAGTTTGGCCCTTAAGAGGTTGGCTGCCAGTTTGAGGTTATGAATTTCAATTATGCCTCTGTAAATGTTAGTACCTTCAGCACACATACAAACAATAGACCAATGTTTTCTTTGGTGTGTTAAACTTCTAATACAGTCGATGCATTAGGCGCAGTCCAATATTAGGCATGGTAGTTGCCTGGTAGCATACAGTGTCAAAAGGCACTTGGGTGAATAATGGGGCATTTTTGTCTGCCCAGCAGGGCATAGTATCTGTGAGAGGTTGTTACAACTGCATGGGGCCATGTATTGAGGTGCTCCTTACCCACTTGTTATTGCTGGCGTTATTGGCCGTTTGGCCCTAAAGTGAGCAGCCTTTTATAGCGCACCATACAGTGCATACAGGGAATGCTACTTGTCACGTGGCATCCGTGACATGTGCATACTTTTGCTTGTGTGGCCTGTGGCCACAATGTACTTGTAGCCTGTTGTAACAGCCATTGCCTCAAGCTAAGCTTCTTACTCATTCAGTTGTGTCCCAGCGTATGTATTTGCCTGCAGTTCATTGCAGCAGTGCTGTTGGACTGAGTGAAGTTGACGGTTTGTGCTTCAGCACAGCATCAACTAAGGAGTTAGTTGCCCTGCCCATAGCATAGCGGGCCTTTACTGTGCCCCGATGCTGAATCCACGTGAACAGTAGCTATATTGATGCTGGCTCATGGCCTTTTCCCTGCGCTGATGTCATATCTTGGCTGCCTTGGGTGGCATTTTAACATCTGGTGTTCGATGCATCCACTGTCTCGTGGAGCTGCCCACTGAGGCCAGGACACGTGGGTGCCTGTCATCATGTTTCTGTGGTTTCGCAATGAAACTCTGCATCTGAAGCGACTTGTGTATGCACCATGACCACCACGCAGCTGTGGAGCCACAAAAAATGTTCCACGTGAGTGGTTTTGAAACATTTCAGCAAAAGGCTGCATACACTCGTGCTGAATACAACAGCAAGCTGGACCGCATAATGAAGATGTATGGAGTAAGGACAGAGGCGGAGCTGATGAGCGGGTACATCGATAGGCTGCACGAAAAGGTGCACGACAAGGAGGTGGATGAAGTCAAGGAGGCAATCAAGGTCATTCGACAGAAGCTCATTCGCCAATACAGACAAGAATTTGAAAAGGATGTGGCCAACAATGAGGAAGCACAGTTGCAGAAGGCAAGTGCATGGTACTTTGTGACGTATGGGGATAAGAATGCCGAAACCTACCTTCCTGATGATGGCTCTTTGCGGAATGCAGATAGTAATGGAAACATCCATGAGCTGCCTTCTATGAGGTTCTTGAGCTTTCCGTGGATAGTTGGGGACCTCTTGGCAAAGATCTATGTCAGGAACATGGAACACGGCAAGTGGAGTCCCATGCAGTCCGTAGCAACGATCATTGCCAACAGCATTGAGGGCATGCACAAGGAACAGCTTGGCATGATACGCAGGAAGTGGAAATCGCTCTGTGCTATTTTGCAAACCATCAGAGAGTGCATCTGGCCAATTGGTCTCACCTTCATGACTGGGCTGTCTGCTGCCTTGCTGTCTGGAGAGCAAGATGCTCTGGAGTTTGCTATTCTGCCAAGGCGCAGGGAGGAAGCTGGTTCCAGGAAGAAGATGATTGAAAGTGTGAATTTCGAACTCAGCAAGTGTAGCCATCTGGCTCCAATACGAATACCAGATCATACTGGCCTTGAACTGCTGAAATTTTCTGTGCATGGGGCTGCTTCGAAGTGTACTGTGTGCCAGATCACCACGCTCTCTGGCAATCTGAAGAAATGGAGTCTTCTGGCACGTTACATCAGCGAATACCCCGAATTGCTACCAGTGCTTCGACTGCTGGTGGCTTGGATGAAGTGCACGTTGCTAGTTGGACGTGTGCGAAAGCACATTGGAAGCGGCAGGCCTGAACGCCCTCACTGTGAGCCGCACTTGGTGCCCTTCATGTTCATCAACATGTGCCTCAAGAATGACGAAATCCAAGCAGTTGATGGTTCGGAGGTGGTCGAGCTGTATGAACGGGCTACTGCGGGTGAAGATGTTGACTTGTTCGTAGGTCTACATCAGCTGTTAGACACTGTTGGGAAGGGTGGGGAAAAAGTTGGACGAGAACAGATGGGCAAGCTGCTGCTGCGCTTCTTTCGCCACAGCCGCGAGCACCTGGAAGGCCACATTGACATGGCATTTCTCGGGGTTCTGTTCGATGAAGGGCATGTCTCGTTCCAGCAATTGCTTGGGAGCAGGGCAGCAGGTATCCTCCTTGACGAAATGGATAGGGCCTATCACAGCCTGTCGCTGCATGCTGACGCCTCAGTGCTGTTGAGAGTAGAGGTTGTGGAGAAACTGTTCTTTGTTGACATGAAGGCTGCACACACCATCATTGGACATGAGGCCCAGTTTGGTGCAATGCTGAAGCGAGCCTTCGGAGCCAAAGCTGTGGTTGTGCACCCCAGGGTGAGTGGCAAAACGCCTGGTCTCGTCGTCAAGGTACAGGGAACGGGCATAGCCCTGTGGGAAGCAGAACGAGCTGTGAGGACATTGAATGAGTTGTGTGCAAATGATGAGAGGAACAAAGCCCACTTTGCAAGGAGGGCAAGCGCGGTGCCCAACTGTTACCTCTATTTGTTGGAAGGGGCTGACAGCCCTGGTGATAAGATTGACCTGGAGGTCTATCGCGGCCATTGCCATCCGCAGCACGACTATTTGTCCAAGGTCACAGTACGGATCAGCAAGTCGCTGTGCCCCAAAGCGCCTTCTGGAAGCTTAGACAGGAATTTCCACGAGTTCCTGGAGCATTTCAGGGCCCAGCTGGTAGCGCTTGAGAGGTCATTTGAGGCGCGGACGCACGGCGAGTGTGAGCTGAGGATCCAATTCGGATTGTCTTACGTGATTTCTCCCCCTCAAGTGCTTCTGGACGAAGAGCGTGGACGTTTGAGCGAGGTGCTCGCAGCAATGGAGGAGCACGGGAAATACGTGAATCCTGTTTGGCAGGAGGCAGTGTATGGGCGGCGTGAATCCACACGCAGGCACGTTGACGTCCGGGACTCGAAATACGGGGAGGGACAAGGCCGTACTTCCTTTGCATTTTTCCCTATGGTCGTTGGTGACGGTTCAAGCCTTCGTGAGTGGATGAGCCGAAATGGTCTAACAGAGGTCGAGGCGACGACCAAGACGTACAGGCTGGTGGTAGCGAGAGGCACGAACAGCGAATCTGCACAGTATGATGAGAATTTGCACCTGGCGCACGTGGAGGATGACGGCCTTAGGTGGTTGGTGACGGCAGTGAAAAGGCAGCGTCAGCCCAAGTCGAGGACCGGCCGCAACACAGGCAGTGAGTGTGACATTCGGTTCCTCCTCACGACCAGTATGCCAAGGGATGGTGCAACTAAGCAGGCCACAGCCAAGGGGCTCGAGGACGCCCTGTTGCCCTCGAGGCCAGCAGGGCTGTTGAGCCCGGACGAGCAGATGCCGTCCGTGAAATCGGAGCTCATGGAGAATGGAGAGGCGTGCTCCCTGACGATGGAGGAACGCAATGTGTATGGATGTGCAGATTCCCCGGGAATTTTGTCAGAGGTGCGGGTGGAGTGGGTCAAAAAGCGCATGCTGTCGCGCCCGGCAGCCATGCGTTTCACCAAAGCAGAGAGCTATGAGGAGGTGCAACTGAAGTTTCCAGCGGATAGACTTCGGACCGCCGACAGTCAGCCGGTCGGACAGCACCTGGAGGGCCTCTGGCTCCTTGCTTTCGAGGTCTCGGACGCGATTCAGAATGGCGCCTTGGGTGGGCAGCCTTGACGGGAGCGGGGCACAGACTAGGTTGAGGTCGATGCGTGAGCGCATAACCTATTAGGTCGCTGCGCAGGTTTAGGTTGAGGCGCACACATGAAAACGACTGCTCTTGACATTTTTTTCCTTTTTTTATTGTGTCACCGTTTCCGTGGTAACCACCTGTGGGACGCCGCTCCAGCAGGGCAGCACAAGTCCTATCCCCCGAATGCACCACAGTGGACACGATATGTTGTTTGTCAGTGGATGCAGTGGTCGCACTGATGATGGACACGAAGTGCTGGCAAAGTTGTGCGACTTGAAAATATATGTGGTGAACTACACGGTGGGTTTCAAGGGCATTGGGGCCGAGTTCGTCATGACCTGGCAGCCATCCTCTTGTCTATATGATTACACCCTGTTGATCCCGTCTTTTTCAAGCTTGGTGGCTGCAGAAGTGATAGCTTTCATCTGTTTGCGGCTGCCTTCTTGCGAGTTTGCGCCACACTGCCATGCTTGGTTGGTTGCTCCCACTCAATTGAAGGCCAGAGAGCAACTCGCGATAGCTGCCTTCTTTGCTGTGGTGCACTTGCTGTGGTGCACGATCATTTGCAGTGCGCAGGGCCAATAATTGCGCCGAACTGTTGATGCTGGAGCAAACTTGACGGTTGTTGCATGTATCAGGACGCCACGGGTTTTCGTTGGGGGTGGCCACAACTTGATGGCGTGGAGTTGGTTGAGGAGGCACTTGTCTCAGTTGACATGTCACGGTTGTCTTCATTTGCATTGTTGGTGAAGCGACAAGTGGCAAGGCGGGGCTTTAAACGTAACGGAGGCCAAGCGGGAAGGAATGAAGGCGAAACCGATATAATGAAAAACTGCGCCCAAAATATATCAAATATTGTGAGTGGTCGTGGTGCGGTGGCAGGGTACGCGGAAAAGTTTGCATATATATAACATCCATTGTGGGATGGAAAACGAGAACTTCCTGTGTGAGCACAGGTGGCCGAGTGGTTAAGGCGTCAGACTCAAGTTCTGATGGACGTAAGTCCGCGTGAGTTCAAATCTCACCCTGTGCATTTTGTGCGTGGCACCAAATTTTCATTTCTCCGCACCACGTTTCCGCAGCCTCCAGCAGGCACCGGGCGCGCAGCGCAGGGAGATGCCGCGCAGCCCCGACAGGCGCAAACACAGGCAGAGGAGCAGGTCGTCGTCTCGAAGGAGGTGAGCGGGCGATCCGTTGGGCAATCAGCGGACCCCATGCGGATGTCCTTTGCCAAACGTCGCACAAATAGCGACCTGTCCACGGCCATGGCGACAATAAACACCTTTACCAAAATCAACGTCGACGAGGCTGCCTGCTTGCTTTGGGCCGCTCATCCTAGGTCCCGACGGCAGCCGTCTCCGTCCGCCTCTTCCGATGGCGATTCCGATGGCGGCCGCCATCGGCCGCGGTCCCCAAGGAGAAGGGCCAGCCGGGAGGACGCCAGGGCGTTGAAAGTCCATGCGAACAGGTGGGCGGAAGGCAGGCTGCTTGGAAGACTGTGGATGCATCGAGTTTTCACTGTCCGGCTAAGTTCCCTGTGTCATAGTCGCGATCAGAAGGCGCACCGGGGCTTGCACCTTGCATTCGAGGACGGGCGCGTGCGCAGCCAAAACGAATTTCTGTTCGCTCGTGTGTTCGTTTTATCCGGTCGCCACTCGTTTGCAGCGCAACAATCTGTGGTAAAAGGTGATGCTGAGGCAAAGTGGGCCAGAATGGGTGGGTCCGGAGTCGCCTTGAAGTATCAAGCGGAGTGGCTTCTGATACTTTCAAATGCCAATGCAATGGAGTGGGATTGTGTGTGGTGATGCCCGCTCACGTGCAAGGAAGTGATGACAATGTGTTGAATTTCAGATTTTTTGGACATGTTGGGGAGATGGAGAGTGGTGGGCTTTTACTGTGACATCTTTCTTGCACGTGGGGACGTTTGAGAAGCAATGTGGACGAATGAGCAGACAGCAGCAATCTCGGAATTTATCGATTGAGGTGGTGATGAGCCCTGTTTCCTTTGTGGAGGGAGCTGCCACGTGATTGTATCTTGCCTGTGGTAAACGTGGCTTGTCTGTGCACAGGAGATACAGGACCAAGGGGTCTCAGGCGAAAAAGGAGAAATCTGGGTAGTTGTCTGCACTTCCCACTGTCAATTGGATGAGGGAACCCAAAAGCTTTACCCATGTGAACTCATATGAACACACTCCCAGCCTGTGCATGCCACAGTTTGAACAACCTTTGCCAATGCAGCTGCAACATAGTGTAAGGTGTGCCTGGTGGTCTGGTGTGATGCATCCATGACAGTTGTAGAGAACCTGTGACGAGCAAAGCCATTGCACATTGGAGGCAATGGCAGGTGCCAACTCAGTCGAGCCAGGGTATGCTTGCTCAATGTGGCTTTCTCTTCTGCTAATGACCATCAGCCCAATAAAGCGGATGCTAGGCTTCGGAATATAAGCTTGGATGTTCGGTTCTGGTGATTCACACAGCTTACTGTTCTTATGCTATAGAAGATCTGAAAAGCGGCTACAGCTGTCACAGCTGGAGGATGAGACCCTCAAACGCGTGGAAGAAGCGATACGGAGCAGGGTAGATGAGCTCATGGCATCGGCGGGTGTTCAGAAGAAAATCGAGGTACTTGACAATATGCAAGGCTTGAAACTACTGATTCTCTACGTCTAAATCGTGAAAGGTGCAAAATGTTTGGGTCCGTTACAAGGATGTGGGGCTGGTGTGTTGAAGTGGTGGTTTCCATGAACACATCTTTGAAGTTCTGTAGGTCAGAACATCGTATTATGGAGCTCGCGGTTTCCCTGCTTGCATGCGTGGTTGCTTAGTTGTCAGGTGCTTTTTGGCACACTGAGAACGACCAGCTTCTTGTACACCTTGCTGAGGCTTTGAGCTGCACTGTCAATGTCACCACCACTTATGGGAATGTTGCCTGTGTGCTGTGTGCCTTTGTGCTGCACTCTCGTTCTGCGCCATGATGATAGGCCATTCGCTTGATCAATTTGTCTGTCCATGCCTATGTTGTGTTCAGGCAAGATTGCGGGAGGAGCGCGCAAAATTGGAGGAGAAGGTCACAACACAGCTGGAAGAAGAAAGGAGGTTGCTGTTGGACAAGAAAAGAAGGGAGCAAGAGGAGCAGAAAAGAAAGCAGGAGGAGTTGGAGGCGATCCTGGAACAGAATAGACAGAAGGTAAGTGCAATATGGGTACCCACTGGTCCTGCAGGATTTCTTGTGTGCCTGGGTGGTAAAAGAATGGCTGAAATCATTGCCTCAGCCTCAGCATGGGAACCTTCTTGTGGATTTAGACTTGCAATTTTGCCTTGTGCCAACGCATATTCTCTTACTTTGGGAGGACAATGTTCTGGTGGCTTTTGATACCTTTCTTGTAGCACACAGGCTATTTAAAGTTGGCAGATTGTCAGTGTAGGCCACATCCCCGAGTATGAACTGTTCTGCCTGATACATTGACAAGCCAAACATGCCAGTCGTGATTTGAATTTTGCACAGATATTGCAGCATAAGAAACACAATTTTCTTTTCTTTCCATTTCACAACTCTCATTTGATTTTCCGTGGTTGAATGTTGAGCTTGGTCGTGTGGGATTGGCAACCATGCGAATAAGTTTTCCTGTGGTAAACTTTGCTGTCTGGTATTTTGTCGGACATTTTTAAGAATTTTGTGCCCTTCAACTGCAAGGTCGAGGAGGCACAGCGTAGAGCAGCTGAGGAGCGAAGGAAAAGAGATTTGGACAGGTGATTCATGATTAGTGTTGGTTGGTTGAGACAAAAGGGGAGCGCTTGTGGATGCCAATCCGAGAAGCTCCCAACCCCTTTGCACATGCTCAACGCTGGCCTACAGTTTTTAAATGCTGCATCCTGTGCTTCTGAATTGTGGGCACCTCGATTTCGGATGCTGAAAATTCCATTATCATGACCTAGCCTTTGGCGACTATGGGCAAGGAGTACAAATGAGTGACCAGTACGTTTTGTCTGAATGGCTGTCTATAACAGCTGCAAATAGCAGTTTTGAGGAGAAAAGAAACTGGTGCCCATTATTGACGATTTCCATTATCCGTGAAGGCTGCCACTCTCTGATGAATACTTGGAATGCTCAGTGCCTGGTTGCCCAGTGCTGACTTTGATCCTTCCGCTCCTTGCATTTCGACCTCGCTTGATCTTTCTGCTCATTGGTTGCAAAAGATCTTGCCACTGGCAGAAGAGGCTGGTGTGCAGACCTTGTAGGGTTTCCTTTTTCCCTGATGTGGTACCTTCTATGTGAAGTATATGAAATACGTGCATCAACGATACAGTGCGTGCTGTATGTGCTATTTGCTGCCCGTCTGTCATTTTGCAATGGTTTGTGAGTCAGATTTGAGATGTATTATGTCACACAAGCCGCGATCTGTTGCTTCAGGCTGTGAAGACGGACAGAGTGCGAAGCCACCAAGGAGCTACATGCAATGAGCAGGTACTCCATGGCAGTGTAAGACAACTGCGTGGTTCTCCACATTCCAAACAATGGCAAGGCTTTGGCCTTTTTCTGCACGATTTCTTAGCGTTGCAGATGCGAAGCTTGTTCATGAAGCACAAAATTGACACAGATTTTCCTAGAATTGTGTTTTGAAGTAATGCCTACATTTGTAGATGCATATTCACACACATTACATGCACATATGCCTTGTAGCATGGGAGAAAAGGCTTAACCCTCATTGACCAGGATGATGATATCCAGGTGCAAGTAGGTGCCAGCACCCACTTGCAATGTGGAGTGTGGAGACGGCTATATGGGGTGATGTATCAGTTTTTTGTGTCACTCGAGCAAGAGGCTTGGCAGACACGCCAGTGGTTTTCTGGTGGTCCTTTGCCAATGTTGACGATTTTTTGTGTTGGCCCATTGTAAAGATATGTCGTTGTAGTTGCTCTGAACCCATGCTCGATATGGAGTTCATCATGTGGATTGTGATATGCTGTTGGTCAAGTACAAGTCTCCAACATCTGTAATGTTGGGGCTGCTATGAGATTTCATCTGATCTGCTCCCCTCTGGGCATAGTTTCAAGGGAATTGCAGAAGCAGTTGTAGCTGTGTTCTTATGCGTGTCTTTTCAGATGGATAAAGTGGTGACAATTATCCCCAGGGTCACGTGTGGCAACAAGCTCCATTTTGATGGTCGTGTGAACTGGTTGCACAGAATATTTGTGCGAATAGGTCACCCAGCCTTTGATAGAGAATGGGCTCCCTTGCAGGCGCCCCGACATTCCAAAGCACTGACCAGCGTTCTGTCCATGGGCATTAACATGTACTCATGCTTTCTTGTGATGCGTAACAGTAGGTATGTGCGACTCCTGATGTTAAGCGGGATGCCGATAACCCCCTTTGTTCACCCCACTTGACCTCGCACAGTGGAAGATTAGGCTTTTGCGGAATCTGTTTGGAGGTGAGTTTGTAGCTGGTATGCGCCCTAGTGCGTCCTTCCCAAGGTGTCCTTGCTTGCCACCATGGTCAGTCTCTGGCCCAATGTCTCTGCTGTTATGGACTTCGGGGTTGAATCCAACGAGGCCTTCCGTACTGTGCTCTGTCTGCTCGGGTTTTCTGAGTTCTCTCTGTTTGCAGGTCTGCGCCTCCCAGCAATGGAAGCAGAAGATGGATAGTGCAGGCAATGACGACCCATGGGTCATGACTGAGCACCATTTTGGTCCCTGGTGGCTTGATGCCAGTGGCGGGTTGGAGCTGCTCCCTGATTACATTCAGCATGGCCGAGGTTAGGTGGTGAGGTTGGGCAAATGCGCCAGAACATGCCCTGCTAATGTACAGCGTTTGAGGTGCACTTGCCTGAAACAGTGCTTGAAGATGAGCGTCCCTTCTTTGAGGCTGTACGCCAATTGCTCAGATGACTGCCTCGGGCATGTCCGCCCAGCAGTTGTCATGGAGTGGCCCACACTTCACTGCTGATTTTCTTGGCTGCATCTTTCTGGAACGTTCTGGGTAGGGGCCCACATGCCAATGTGTAGATGACAGCGCTGTTTGTCGATCCAGCGTTCCAGTTGCAAGCTTGCAGTGGTCGTGGGCCGCTGCATTATAGGTGGCCTCGATCTCCAACCTGAATCTGGCATGGCCGCCAGCATGGCCGCATAGAGGGCCATGGATAGAAATACCCACTTGCATCGAAGTGCTGTTATACGGATTTGATTTGGCCGGAGCTCAGGTGTCTGGGTATGTTTGTTGAAGGTCAACAAATGTGTTGCTGGGATTTGCACACGAACATGCAACCGCACACTCTCAGCTTCTCGTTGCTAGGCTGGGCACACCACAGTGTACGGCATGTTTTCCGGTCTGCAAGATACATCTCGGCACTCGCTCGCCCTCTTTTTTCCCTTCTTTGGGCTCCAGCTGGGCAGTGTGGACTCAGGCAGGGGCCGGGATTCCGGGCTGCAGGCATGTTGGAGGTGCATTTGACCGACGCGGAGGCACACTGTTGCGAAGTTAGTCTTGGACAACGGCGAACCCACACCGTCGCCCTGATGCCCAAACACCCATTGCTCACTCGTCATTACTATGACCGCAGCAGTTCAGCATCTGCACATGGGTCTGGCGCCGGTCGCAGCGAGGTGGACGGCGGGTGTGCAAACGACAGCAAGACCACAATGGGGTCCCACTACCGGGTGCACCCATGCCTTCAGGGCTGATTACCTGCCCTGCATCCCCGCCACTGGGTCGCGTTGAATATTCCCAGTCGATCGCCAAGACATATCTGACATATAGACACCTGATGACTGCCTTCCAGGCCAAGCATCGCAACAGCCACGTGACTGCCGCACAAAATCAGCCCAACAGGGCCTCAGGAGGCTCCAGCTGCGGCGGGCACTGTAGAAGTAGCCATGTTCTTGAGCAGATAGAATTGTCAATTCACGATTAAATGAGTAATGAATTGCAGGCTCCGGGCAACATGTCACTGCAGCTTATGGTTTGGCTAAGAGCCTTCCTCGTCCCCTTCTTCTGGCTCCTCTTCACCCGGCTTTGGAGGCAGCTCCGTGGACTCCATCAGGGACTGGTCGTATTCGGCGGACACGGGGGGCGGGGGCAACGGCGTGAAGGGATGGTTCTTGATGCCCCAGCCGACGTATATGTTGGAGAATCGGCCACCGCCCCACGCTGCCGCAGCCCCAGGCCACAGATTGCTGCGAACGCAGGCGACCTGCACCAACGCCAGCGCATCAAGCAGCAGAAGCAAATCACAATGCGCATTAGGATAGAGGCCCATTGCTCACGACTTGCACCAGCAACGGCAGCACAATCGCTCACAGAAAACACCATTTCTGCGATGCCAGCTGCGATTCATTTGACACTAATTCATGCCATCACACCATTCGATGCTATTGGAATCACCGTGATGGCGCCACTCAGTGCCAAACTAATATCGCAGTTGGCATCGCAGGAATGGTGTTTTCCATGAATGGATGCAAAAGACAGTATAGCCATTCACCGGAGTCAATCTGGCGCTTGATATCCTCATATCCTCATTAGTCTCGATATCTTCTGCCCCCAGCTTGACGTATGAATGGTCGCGGACCGACTCGTGAATGGTCGCCAGAGCCCAGCCTGCACCTAGACTGCGCTTGGACGACCATCAACGTTTGGGCCAAAACATAGCGATTTGGCTACAAACTGGCTTGCATCGCTTTCAGCGGGTGTGCACGGGAAACGCTTTCTCCAGCTGACATACCCCCAATCCCACCCCCCACCGCATCGTTGGACATCATGGAATGAAAATCAGGATGGATGAACAGGGCCGAAGGCAGAATTTAGCATTTCGTTCAAGTCTAAATCCATCTAAAACAACACGAGTGCGTTGAGTTCCATTCAACCTAAGACTGCACAATGCTGACATCATATTTGGGTAAGAACTGCGTGCAATGGGCACGTGTCTACGTCGGGGGCAGTTGCAGACAAGGCGGATGTGAATCATACCTGATACTTCACGTTCTCGTTGGATGAGCTGAACAGTGGGCTCCATGCCGGTCCTCCAGCGACGTCCGCGTCGTTTTCCAGCGTGGCCAGTGCCTCGGGGCCCTCTTCCTGCTCTTCTTCTGTGAGCTCGAATCCCTCCTCTTCCCCCTCTGGCGGCTCCCGGACGTGCAGCTGGCATCTGCCCTGCTTTTTTAAATGCGGGTACCTGCACCACAACACCACAGATGTGCTTTCGGTATGTTTTCCTCTTTCCCTTTCTTTGAGCGCCATATATCGATGCGCCCACGCAGGGAACGGCAATGCTCTTTTCCCTGTAGACCATTGCGGGCAGAGCATGTGGAGCCAGATTCTTTCCATGTTGAGGACATCCCCATTGCGATCCAACCTGAACACATGGAATGCTTTGAGTCAGAGCGAATCTGAATGCGCCGTGCACAAGCGACTGTCGCCAGCCGTCGCCAAGGCCACCGCTCCACTGCTTTCTTCAACGTGCTTTCAAAACACAAAGCAGGGCCCTTGGGCCCCGCTGCCCGTGGCGCATGTACATCCAGAACCGGGCCGTCCCTTGCCAGACCCCTAGAGCGCCGCACGCACCTGTGCGACCAACTCGCAGCGTTGCCCATTTCTCTGGATTCGGGACTCTGAAACTCCTCATTCCTCTCGATTTCGCCATCTTCTCCGACGTTGAAGTAGCCGGAGGGGCACAGCACCGTCGTCGAGGCTATTCGCGCTATCTGGTAGAACAAGGGATGAAGCGTGAGAACCGAAAAACCGACGGAACAAACCCCGCATGCCGAGCCCAGGCGCTGGACGAGCAGGCTGCTCATCCAAACCAATTTGCAAACTCACTTAGGTGCGCAGATGAAACGTCTACAACAAAAGAAAGGAAAAGAAATGCACGTTCTTGACTGAAATGCACAGCGCAGCGTTGATGCGGACGTCGCAGCCACGTGTAGGGTCATTCGCACAGAAGGAAATCTCCCAGTTCGACTTCCAGAAGGAAATCTCCCAGTTCGACAGTTCGACAAGGTTCACGCGCGTCGTGTGCAGTCAGCTCATGCAGAGCACTGCGCTCGCCTGGGCTCTCAGGAAGTTGGCTTCGTTTCCTGGAAAGGGGGGGTAGCTCGACACGGAGGATTCCAGGCGGCCGACGAGAAAACGTTTCAGGTTTCGGGCGGCTTTGATGTGCTCTGGACGGACGTCCGGGAGCTTGGAGAAGGGGCCTCCGAGGTGAGAGGTCACGAAGTAGGTGTAGCCGTTCGCACCCGAGCCCTTCTCTGGAGGGACGGATCCCTCGGCTGCAAATGCACACCAGCTGAGCTGAGCTGCCACTGGGCGGCCAGCGTGGCCCTCCGCGATGCCCCAGGTCAGTGCGGCGCTTTCGTGTTGCCGCGATTCGGACCGGCGGGCGTTTTCTCAATCCTGACGCTGAGCAGTCGAGACACAGCCAGACATTCTCAAGTGCAAGGTGGGTCTTGTAGCAACCAGAGATACTCTTTGGGCAGAAGTCGCTGGGCCGGATACTGCATTTAATATAATGACTGATACTTACTAAAAAGGCCGTACGATTAAATATATTACTAGTATTGAGTGCGGTTTTGTGGGTGCAGATTGTGCGCGGTGCCCACGCCCCAAAGCCCCAATCAAGTTATTCTTCTGAAACTCCCAATGAATAATAAATCTCATTGGAAGTACGGGTTGTGCATAGATGCAAAGTTGCACATGACATTCGTCCAGAATGATTGGCAGAACTTCCCGCGCTGTATGTACAGTATGCACCGCTTTTCACGATCATGACAACAATGACATTCAAAATTCAATGATGGGGTCACAGCGACTGCTTGCTACGCCACTGTGGAGCCCCTTCCTAGCGTCAATTCCGGACTCATCCCAGAAGCCCACAAGTTCTGGAGCAGATGTGCCGAGTGTTGATTGCCATTCGCAGCAGCAGCCACAATGTGACCAATTGTTTCCTTTGCATCCAAGCATCTTCCGCAATGCGACCGCCTTTATTCCCTGAGTGGCTTGGTTACGCCCACCTCTACGCCTCAGCGGGCATATCTTACCCAGGTTTTCTTCCTCCCTTTGCGGCGCATCTTTCAGTGTAGTTTCGAACACATAATAGTCCGCATACAGGCCTAAAAACTTGCCGAAGAAGCGAACCGTGCTGATGCCGTGCTTCGGATCCTCTCCAAGCTTCTTGACCGCCAGCATGACATTGTACATGTCGCGGGCGCCGACGCCCACACCCACAGCCTCGAACAAATTGGAGTCGCTGATGACGTCCTCGCAGTCGTACTGATTTCAGTGCACAGCTGTCTTTATCAAATCCTGTTTTGTGCTGATAGTGGGGGACCAAATTTACCGCACTGACCCTGGCGACGTTTGTGCAATTTTATCACAGCTTGCGAAATATGTGAAATTTCGCACTGAAGTGGGTGCCGACAGGCAGAAGGCAATGTTCTATATTTTTGCACTGTTGCGATGACGTAATCGATATCAAGATACGTGTTAGATACGGGTTAGATACGGATCAAGATACGGGTTAAGGTGCGGCGATGATCCGCTTCTAAGATTTCCCCTATGATCGCGATATCAATATAGAAAAGACGCATCTGGATGTGTGCACATGTTCTATCGACACATCTATACATTGATATATGAACATGAGACATTGATTTAATGCAATACGATATTTTGTTAACAAAATGGAACGTTCCAGCATCTTAGGCACTTTCATGGCTATCATGAATGAAAATATCACTTCCAAAAAAGTGCTCCTTGTATGTGAACAAGTATTTTTCTGATCAAATTTGGAAAGCGATAAACTACAATCACAAAATTCGAATGTAAGCAGGCACATTTGCTTATTTGTCTTTCCTGCATCCGTGTAAGACAGCGAGCTAAATTGCAATATAACAGACATCAGACGGGATCCATAAGTATCCAAATGAAGCTGAGTTAGAAATGTTCTGAAAAGCCATGGAGCTCTAATAGAACGACAGTGGTGGGCTGAATGAATGGATTGTGTATCTTGCATGCAACGCAAATACAGGCACAATGGACGTCACAATCGTGTGTTAGCTCAACTTGAACAATCAGAGCATTTAAATTTCAGCTAGGAATCTACGACAAAGTAACAATGTTTGCAAAAGGGCACATCGCTGCACACCAATGATGAACTAAAGGCATTTCCAGACCCCACGTCATCAGTGGTAGTACAATGACATGTAATTCCATATTTTGCGCATAATTGTGTGCTGCATCCATACAACGTTGGCGACTCACTTCATTTGGTGGCTCAACTTCAACGGGATCTCCAGTTTCAGGATCAATGGAGGGCTCCGCGTTCCTGCACTGAGAGCAACAGTGGCGTTGGTTTCTGCCGCATTATCGCTGTTCAGGACTGTACCTGTCACGATTAATGAATTCTTATGACTTAATTTAGTACAATTTTGCTCACCTCTGCTGCTTTTGAATTCCGACTTATCACCCGCGTCAACAATGCACGTCAGCATTTCGATCTATGCCATCAGCGCTTTTCATTATCTTCGAAACTAACGCATCGTTATGTCAGACCATACAGATTAATTTTGTTCCCAGCAGCGTTATGACCCCAGCATTCAGCCGTGGGCATTCCAATGGCCAGACAAGAGGGCTTCATGCAAATGTATAGAGACAGAAAATTTGACCAACAGCGCCATGGGGATGGGCAGTGAAAGCTCTTTACGAAGAATTACAGTTCTTGATCTGCGGGCAGCGGCAGTTGTTGTGACTAATACATAGATGACGTTATCGTATGTTGCAAAGTCCGGGGGCTGTACAGAGACAGAAGAACTAAGTTGCTCCTCTGTCTCGATCGATGTTGACTTGTTTCTCACCCGAATAGCAACGAAGCTGCCACTGCCCTGGCGGCCTCTCCTGAGCTCTACATGTCACAACTGCAAGAATCTCAGATCAGAATGGCGCCCGCATGGAGCTATGCGTCATCACAGGATCACGTTATGAGTGCCTGATAGCCCTGCTATGCAGCATACAGTTCAAGTTGTTGTCATGTCACGTTAACCAAATGCAGAAATCGTGACTCTTAGCTTAACACAGGACTAATGCACGAAATGTGTGCCTACAGCTCGACAAGAATAGGAAGACATATGTCGGAAGAACTGGGAGAGCATCGCTGCAATCTATCGGCCAAATTCGATACCAGTAAGCAAGGTGGTGTAAAGCTTGTTTGATGGCACAGGGACCAACATTGCCTCCTTAACATTAGGAGAATGGCGGCCACCAAGTTTTCTAGAATCCTTTTGTATAAAGGACCCTCGCAATATATGTATTGCGTATTTCGGGGATTTTTGAACCTGTGGAGGGAAGCTTACGACTTCACCCCCACTCGACTTAACACCTGTCTGCACAGGTAACGTTTGCATCTCAGGAAATGGCGCCCATTTTCAGCCAATTGAGCTCCCACGAGATATCCGTGGGCGCCACGATTGTGCGATGGAACACATAAATTTCATGTAGTATTCGAAGTTAAAATATTATTTTAATTGGACAACAATTATTAATTGGAATCAATGTTTGAATTGTAGCTTAGCTACAATGCACCGCATGCGCAATTGATTCAGAGCGTTCGAAACGAAAGTGTTGACACACAATGCATGCTGCCAATCGCACTTGAAATTTGAACTGTCGACCAAACAAACTTGAAGTTAGTTATGGAGCTATTCCACATAAGCCACCCCTACCCCAGGAGGGACGACGGGCGCGGTCTCCTTGGGATCAAACACGGTCTTCTTCACGAGGAGGGACGTTTCCAGCAGATCCACGGCACCCGTGGGACGCTCATCCAGAATCTGCATGTAAATTCCAACATTTCATGGCAATGTCAGTACGAAGTTGTTGAAAGCAGCCTTGTTGTTGCCAGGTGAGGGCAATGCGGCCTTTCAGGCGATTACGCGCTTGCGCTAATAATTAGCAAGAGTGAAAAGTGCACATATTCAGCGAATTAGGCAACGGTGCTAGTACGAGCGATCACAAAAAAGGCTGATTACTAATATGCCGCTGTGCATCTTGTCTGGAATGCCGATGAACTTGTGGACCATGCCTTGGATTCTGAAGCCCCTGAACAACATGTGGAAACCTGTGTGCCGAATATTTTCCTGGCCAGGGCATCGTCGTGAGTGCCGTGGAAATTCGAGAGTCAATTTGGACAGGCACCGCAACCTCTCAAGTCAACGTGCCCTTTCACAAGGCCCCTGGGGTTTAATTTCCATGTCGTGGACACACAATATCCGGCCGCCTGCGGAAAGTGCTGGGCAGACTTGCTCTCAACCACATGACTACGATCTCCCTGGCTCAGTCTTTATTGGCGCAGAATTGCATTTCAAACCGAATTTGCATTAACGCAATCTGCGGCTCCCATGCGCTGCGCCTTGTCGCCTGTCGAGTCCGCAGTGCACGCGGCGGTCGGCCCTCGCTTTCAGTCCAACCATGGGCCAACGCCATGCCGCACAGGTCCAGATTCCAGAGACCCCCTTGAGATCTCACGAGTCCACTTTGCACAGCTCCTTGCCAAGGTTGTACTGAGGCAGCTGCCCGCCGTGGCGCGGCCGGCCTTACCTTGGCCAAGACCGCGGACAGGTGTTCGTAAATTGACGCCCCGCCATTGCTGCCGGCCTTTTGGAGGAAGGCTATCGCCTCGCTGCAGTCGGCTTCCACCATTGCACGCGCCGCAGTCGTTGGGATGCGTCTTCTCTCTAGGTCGTCGCGTGCTGTTTGTGGCGTACTCGCAAAAGGGCCTTGCCAACGGGGGCGACGAATGTTCCCAGGCGGAAAACGCGGCACTGCTATTTCTCACGTGGTATGGAACTGCAAACGGGCACTGTGCCTTTAAAGGCGGTATATAAGGTAGCGGGGTGTAGTCTAAGATTGCAACAACCCACGGTGGCTATGGACAACAAAGGGATACGATGTCATCTACGCCTGTGACAACGTGCAAGAGTTGCAGATTGGCCTGTGGGTGTTGTCTTGTGATCATTGGAGACCGTCCACTTTTCTTCTAGGCGTCTGGGAGAGCACGTGGGCGTAAATCCAAGGATGCTGTTGGGACGCTGTCCTCGGCACATTGATTTTCACATTGATTTTAAGGCATATCTGGTAGCGGTGCACGTTGCGTATAAGCCTCTTGGTGGCGTGCGCTTGGCTCCAATGCGCAACAGCGTGCTCCCGTACCAAAATGCCATGGTCTTGAGGAGATGGCTGGGATGCTGAAAAGAATATTCGCATTGGACGGCCAATTTCAGCACCACCGCCAGGTCCCGAACCCTATGGCCTGGCCTCTGGGATCTGTGTCTTTCTGCATGTGCCCAATTCCGCTTTGTCCTTTTCGATAGCTGTCCTCAATCGCTCTTGCCCCGAGGTCTGTGTCCACACCAACACGAAAGCGGCATTGCTGTAGTACTGGCGCCAGCCAGCGACACAGGTCTCACGTCCCGTTGGAGCCGTGGTTTTAAAGCGCCGCGATATCTTTCCAAGATCGTGTCCAAGTTGGTGCAAAGGAGACCGAGAGTGCGCAAGGCCTAAAGTCGGTTTAGCATTGTCCAGCAAATGCTATGGGGGCTCTGTACAAATTCTGCTGCCATGTTCCAACAGCGTTGTGGCCCCTTGCCTGAAATTCCGCGCTGGGGCACTACATTGAATGTGAGTTGTGTAGGTGGGTGCCGTAAGTACAGGAGAAATGGGTGCTTGGGAAACCCTCAGTTCGTGAACCGTTGGCTTGGTCTTTACGCGGTCACTTGTGAGTATTTACGTACAGACAGGCGGCCGCTTGTAATAATTGCGTTGGAGACGCAATGTTCACTGACTCATGCGGGAGCCCCCAGTGCCTTGGCACAGGTCGAAGATTATCGTCGAACATGTGGAATGACACGTGTTCCATGTCGAGCGCGAGCACTGCATTGGCGCCCTTACCTGGCTATTTGTTCAAGCACCAAAGAAGAGCAGTCCAAATAGCCTGTTCCATATTAACGACATATCAATTGTGCGGTAGATGGCCCTGCATAGCTGTAACTGAGAAGTATGGAAATTTGTACACACAAAACTAGCGTGGTGAAAAGGCGCCTCCGTGGCGAGTTTAATTAACTAGAACTGTCCATTTCACCTTCAGGTTTCTAGGGGGGCTGTAAATTCTGATGGACCCACATTGGGCATTGGGCTATGGGGTTGTCTTCTGTGTTTTGTGCAGCAATTGAACGGCGCCCTGCACAGTGTCGATATTCTGCTGGGGACAAATGACGGTAGTTCAACAAAAGATGAGTGGTGCAACGGCACCATTGAGTGCAGCAGTGCACCGAGGCATCAAATCGATCAACAACACTCCCAAATGGAGAGGTGAACCCTCAGCGTGGCGCAGCTGCAAGTGAACGGGGCTTGAAGTCCAAACTGCACGCCCCAGAGGCTTGTCGCATCTGCTTCTCTCTACACGTTGAGAATACAACGCTTCCCCACTGTCCATTTTTCCATTGCCGCATTCCATCTTTGCCAATCAACTCAGCCCACACCATTCCAAACCACGGCAAGCTCCACCGAAGCGGCGCAAGTGCATAAAGAATAAAGCAATCATCCAGCCTAAACAATTTCTTTGGCTTCCCAGGGCCGGCAGAGCGAGTCAGACGCACGAACGAAAACAAGCATGAACGACGCAGTCGCAAATGACACAAGCTGTCTGGCAACACACACATGGTTCATGTTCTCCAGTCAGGAGGGCAATGAGCCAGAACGAAGGGTCCAATCAGGCGAGCAGCGAACGGGTAAGAATTGCGACCGCCATCTCCCCAACCCACACATTCCAAACAATACAAATCAAGGGCAGCGCATCGTAATGCTGTTGCAAACGTAACCAATACGGATTCCCAAGTGTCTCTCCCGTTCATCTCTCATAGTAGAACGTGTTGCTGCCCAGATCTCCAGCACGGCTACCTACGCTCGCTCTACAACCCGTTCTTGGATTCGATGTACCTTATCGCGTCCAGAAACACGAGGGTCATGGCGACGTGGGGCGCTATACGGATGAAGTACGTCGGGAAGCCAGTGTAGAATTTGAGGGGCCCCTCCTTTGTGAAGGTCTTTATCGTGCAGTCAATGGGCCCCTTGTAGGGCATTGTGCCATCTGGGTTGGCCGTCATGCGCTGCATGCGGGTCTTCACAAAATCGAAAGGCAAGCTGCAGGCAAATGGCAAACACACAGTCAAGCACGCCGCCAGGAGAGCAGCCATGATCCATGTTGGTATGTAGAAAAGGCGACAAACTACAGCAGCAATGAACAGTATAATAAAAACAATCCCGATCTGGGAAGGCGATGTTGGAAAAGCGACTGCGGGAAAAGGTGTCTGCAGGAATGCCAGTTCACAATGGGCTCCAGCTGCATTTGTCTTCACATTGCAAGGTACTGCTGTGCACTGTGAAGCAAAATGCAATCAGAGTTGCAGGGAAAAAAACTTGCAGCCAAAAGGTTGATATCGATCGGCGTTCTTGGCCTCTAATGAACTGTTCAGGTGGCAAACCACATGGCCCGACTGCCTGATCGACGGGGAGGGTGACCCTGGCTGCCATCATGGCCCAAGGTTGCCCATGGCAGGGCATTGGGTTTCCCAGAAACCCAATAACCAGAAAGGCATGAGCAGCTTGGGGCAACCAAAACGATTGGTTGACTGCATGGCCCTGCATCCCCATAGTTGAATGCCAAGCAGTTGGTCCAGATTCTGGCACATGCAGTCAATCCCTTCAAGGACTTCTGGTTCCTTGCCAGCATCGAAATGATAACAACACATTGCAGATATTGTGCCAGCACAGTGGCAACAACGATAAACATAAACCTCAATCCGGCAAGCAGAACAAGGACATCAAAACAGTAGACCCAATGCACCAAAACGTGCCAGTGGGTACAAAACAGAAGCTTCATCAAGTCACCTGCATGCAGAAGCAAAGAATCCAGCGATTGTTGAGCCGCCCAAGATCACAACGTAGCTGCCCTTTGCAAACCCTGCATCCACCAGCATCTCCCTAGCCTGGTCATTAGAGGCCAACATTCCCATGTTGAGAGCCATGGCCCGGGTGACAGTAGGGGCAGCACCACGAAACAAGCCAATGAAGCCCTCCTCACGCATGATCCTGCAGGCAAGCAATCAGGAGGCATCTAGAGAATCAGCTGGCAGCATCAAGTCATGTCATTGTAGTGCCCAGGCTGCACTGCACCTATCCACTCAAATGTGATGCCAACAATTTGGACCACAGTGGGCTGGTCTGTGCAAGTTGTGCCACTGCAAAAGTACTTCCTATAGTCTGCTTCAGAGGACGCGGCAACCCCCCTCAAAGGAAAGTGCAATCGGCCCGCACTTGACATATGAGCAAACTTGACGCAAGCATATCACAAGTGAGCTGCAGTTCGACCTCGACTGCAGCTATTGGCTTGTGGAACTGTTGGGCTGATGCTTGAGAATCAACTAGCTCCATCGTCGTCAGGCTGCAGGCCTTGATACCTTTTCAGGTCAGTAGTAAAGTGTTGGTGTTTGTATTGTCAAGATGGACTTGATGTGCTACAAGGCTTGTCAACCCAACCAATTGTATGCTTTCCAACAAGCTACCAGGTGCTCACACCATGCTCTACCACTCATGCATATGCTGTTCCACCTCCTGCTTCACAAGCAAAGAAAACTGATGCAGCCCTGTAGCATTCATGGGGCACACCTGACCAAAGCGTCCAGCACATTCTTGTAGTTCCTTCGTTGTTCTGGTGGCAATGTGGCATCTGCCTGCATTCTGATAAGCGACAAGTCCGCAGGTGTGCCCACCAAAGCTCCCAGGCCCCCGGCAGTCAGCCCACAAGCAGCCTTCATCCACAAGGGAAGATTCTGCCATAGCACACACTCATGTTACTTCTTCCGCGGTAAGGTTCTCTGCTGCATGTGCTCATTCAATGTTTCCAATACAAGAGGAAGCAGTGTGCAATTGTGCCCTGCCATTTGACGAGGTGGTCTTTTCACCCAATCACCCATGCATGCAGCTCTACTGCAGCTCCTACAGCAATGCCCACTGCTCTTCTGGAAGAGAGGAATAGGACTCAGTTTTGGGGAAGCAACTTGCCAAGATATGATGCCAAATAGGACTCCTGCACCCTGGCTCATCTCAAGAACTGACAGCACAGTTGTCTATGCCAGAAGCCTGTTTCCAATTTGCTGATCTGCCACTGCCCATGCCCACCTGTCCCTTGTTCATTTCCTTCAGCTCTGCGCTCAAGGTGTTGAATATGCCCAGCCGGGCGGTGGTGTACGTGGCTTGGCGGAGGAGCCCAGCGCTGAGGCCATTGTACAAGGCAAACACGCCATCCTGACGAGCGATGGCCATGCCGACTGCAAGCTGTGAGAAACACCACACCAGTGGAGCGTTGAGCCGATGGGGAATCAGCATCAACGCCAATTCGACGGCTGATCATAGAACTGCTTTTCACAGCAAGTACAACAGCAAAGAATGGGCACCACATCACACATTGGGTCCTTGGTGCACAACAATTTCCGCAAGATCCATTGGCAGATCCACAAGCATCGGATCATCTCATCTTCCGCAGATTAAGTTATCGCCTTAAATTCTAGCAGAACTCATGGCCACCAAGCACTTCGCTCATTTGGGAAAACTAAGGGCAGGAAGCCATGATCCGATAACAAAACCTATCACAATGACACCCATGACCCGCCATCGGCATATCCATACCCCAGCGGACAGGCGACCACACCATGGATCTCAAGCCCCAACGTCCCAAAACGCCAGGGTTTTCAAAGATTGAACGACGGCCAGCGCAGGGCTATCATCAGATTCGCAAGGCGGCTGAGGTCAGAAGCCAAGCGTGGAGTAGTCGCACTGTCAACGCGGACTCGAGTGCTTAAAGGCTCATCATCCCCGCCCCCTTGCGCGTGCCTGTTGCACCGAGAGTCGCGGTGGAAATTAGTACCCACTGAATGCCCAGCCGCGCACCAACATGCCCCGCTTGCCCCGTGCACCTCACCGGGTTCCCCTTAGCGCCCAGCTGTATGCGGACTTTGACCATGTCGATGGGCTGGATGATGCAGGTGGCCATCATGCCGCTGAGCCCGCCATTGAAGAAGGGCTTCACGGCTTTCCACACGAAGGATTGGCTCGGCTCCGGCGACGCGACGGCGGGTCTGAATGCGCCTGAATACAGGGAGGGGCACAGGTAGGCGCTGGCGCGGCTCCTGTCCATTGCCGCCCTTCCCGTTGTCTCAGATTGCTGCAAGCAGCCCAACTCCAATCAGAACAGAACACCATTGGCGGGGCGCCTGTGCAAACGTCGCCGCCAGTGCGGCTGACAAGACAGGCGAGACACGCGACGGCAATCTTGGGTCCAATCAATGCGCTCAAGGACGCGCTCTGCCGCGCTGAAGAAGGCGCAGTACGCGTGACGACAATACTTGGAAATTTGCGATGACCCATGGGCAACCCACGCCACAAAGACAGGCGCAAGCCTGCGGCCGGCGGAGCCACTAGCGGCGAGGCTGGGGCGGCCGCGTGGCACAGCTAGCGCGGGCCTGGGCACACCTCCCTTTGGCATCGCCGCGCAACCCGCGTCAAGGTCGGGGTCGCAACCACCAACCGCGGGCGCCCAGCCGCCGACAATCGAACCCCGTCGAATGCGAGCGAAGCCCAACGGCGCGCGTTGCGGAGTCCCTGGGCCGGCAATTGGCGCGCGGGATGGACCGACTGCTCCAAGCTGCAGTCGTTTTGGGCTGACGCGCCGCAACCGCCGGCGTGTCGCAGAGCCGTCGCAAACCTTAAGCGGATTGGCCAGTAACCAATCGCACATGGTTATTGCTTCGTCGCCGCACCTAGGTTCGTTGGCTTCGAGATTCGGGGCGCTCCTCGGAGACACTCCCACTCGACGGGCTGCCTGAGGTTCACCCGGACTCGCGTTCGGGCTTCGTGGGCTGGTGGGCGCTCTCGGGCAGTCCGTTGTGGGGTGGCGGCCATTTCGTCTGAGGACAACTCGTCTAACGGACAAGTGGTCTGAGGACATTTCGTATAATGGACAACTCGTTTAAAACTCAGTTGACCCGAGTTGACTTGCTCATATCCGCATCGCGCCTCGAGCGGGTGGGTCACTATTATTTTCTGCGACAGTGAAATTGTTCGTTTTTGCGACATGTTCCTTTTTGCGACAAAGGCGATAATTGATGCGCGAGATGTTGCCATCAGATTTGCCAACCCATGGCGATCCACGGACCTTCTCTCACCACGGCGCTGACAGCGCGCCTGTTCCGAGAAGGAACCGGAAGGCGAAACGGGAGCGCTTTGGGACGCCAAGGGTCCCCACCTTGCGGAAGGGCGGCTGCCGCTGCCATTCGATGCCCACTTTGACATTGAGATTTAGCCGACTTGGCTGAGGTTGGAGGCCCCCCGTTTCCTCCCAAACTCTGTTTTTGCAATCCTAGCCAGTTCAAATGCACGCAAGTGGGGTACGGGCATGCCCTGTGAGCCATGCCCTGTGGCGGGCTGCCACTAGAAGCATTTTCAGCACTTGGCACACCTTAGCGGCCAGTTAGCGCCGCCCGGCCCTATGTGTCACGCGGGCCCTGACAAGTGCAGCGTTGACCCGTGAAGTTCGAGGAAGTGAAACAGCGATCCCTCGGGCTGTGAACAACAACACCGGTGGCTGGTGGAGGCCTGTGGCAGGGTGGCAGGTGTCGGGTGGCGCGTGGCGGGTGGCGGGTCAGTTCAAAGGCCTTGCCGCCTTCCGAGCTGTGCATTAGTCATATTCACTATCGCAGAAAAGAACAATCCAGTGTCCAAAAAAAATCCACTGTCGCAAAATGAAATATTCACTGAGCAGGCGGCCTGAGGGCCCTCAGTTGTTGAGCGCATTCCCCTAAATCCCAAAACCAACTCACTCATATCCGCATTCCAGCTCAAGCCGGTTGCCCAAGGGCCAAGCCGCAAAGCCCAAGGGCCATTGTTACTGGCAGCCACATTTTCAGTCAAAACTACCTGCCCTGGGCAGTCGCAGCGTTCTTGTGTAGAGATGCCTGTGAGCATGGAACTTCAACGCCCTTTGTCCGCGAATCAATTCCCTTTGTGGATTGGGGTCGCGTTGGCCTGCCTCTCCCGTCGATCCGCCTTCTTGCCTTGAGGATCTGCTGGCTCCCTTGCTGCCAATCGGCGCAGCCATTCGCCTGACTCTCCGTCGATCCACCTTCGCGGCTTGGAGAATCTCCTTGCTCCACATCTGCCAGTCTACTCTCCATTTCGCCAGCTTCTCCAGCCGATCTAGTTTTCACGCCTTGAGAATATGTGCTCTCCATCGCTGCTAATCGGCACTGACGCCCGGCTACCTCTCCCGTCGATCCACCTCTGCACCCAATAGAATCTCCGCTTTCCATAGCTTCCAATCGACGCCCCACGCAATGCCACGCTACACCAAACCGCGCCACGCCCGCCAGCCACGTGCCTGGTCCGGCGCTTACCCTCCTGTGCTGTCCTGCCCCTTATGCGGGTTTCGGGAATGCGTGCAGGGACCAATTCGGAATGCAGCCCCCACAAACGAAATGTAATTGAAGGGGAAATGTAATCGATGGGCGCTGGTTAGACGAGTTGACTCAGCTCGCCTAAAGACAACCCGTCTAATGCCAAGACGGAGTCAACATTGCAATTGACTTTACCATAGGGCACCTGAACACACGCATTGCCTCGTTGTGTAAAAAATCATGGTGATGATGAACACACGCAATATAGGAAGCTGACGACTACCTCATTGCCTTGTTCTGTAAAAAATAATGATGATGATTATGAACACACGCAACGGCTTTGAGCCGTATTCGTAACAGAGAAGTTTGTGTCATTGGTACACAACCAACCCATGGCCGTGTTTTGCGAGGATCATTCATTAGACCAGTTGTCCTTAGACCAACTGTCCTTTGACGGCTTGTCCATTAGACAAGTTGCCCTTAGACAAGTTGTCCTTAGACGAATTGGCCGGACACCTCCGCGGTGCACCCCACTCTTTTGGACAGAGGCCAGAAACAAGCACAGAAAAAATGTGGAATGCCGGTGGCGTTGGGGAGAAATATTGGAAGTGGGTGAGAGGTCGCATTATTGAGGCCGGCTTGTTTCTGAAGGTCATGGACTGGGCCTCGCTTCGAACACCGTCGTGTCGCTGCCGCGATACCCATGAGCCAGGTAGCTGAGGTAGCTCTATCTATGTCAGTAGGTGTGCGTGGAGAACAGGTGGCCATGCATGAGCACCTGGCAGCCAATCACGTTGGTGGAATTTCGTAGCCAACGATTGATACTCATCACTTGGGCGGCGAGACGAAGACTGCAACGCTGGTACATGTGTTGGGAGCTTTCAGCAGAGGGCTACAGGCGCTCGTATTCCGCGTCCCCTGGCACATAGTGACATAGTGGGGGTTCCAAAATCAAGGTTGGCTCAATACCAACATGGATTTCTAACCCGAAGTCACATGATTCCACTCACCAATTGTAGGCCACGTGTGCTGTGCCAGCAGCGGTGTGGGATTGCTTGCTTCTCACTCCTGCTCAGCCTGCACCACCGCTCACAGTGACAAAAATTATGCATATCACACGTTTGGCAATTGAGAAAAAGTCAGATTCCAGTCCTTGACAGCCTCCAAGCCTGGTTTTCTTACTACCAGTGCTGCTCCCCTCAGTCCTGCACCCTGTCTAACAAACCCTTCAGGTTCAGCCAGCTCAGTGCCTGAGCCTGCCTCGACCGCCTGCCAAGCTTCGGGCGTCCCTGGCAGCCCCAGCACAACGATCCTCTCGATCATCAGACGTGTCTCGTACTTGAAGGCATCCCTCTGCTCCAAACCCGCGCTTGCCAACTCCAGTCTTTTGAAGTTGAATGCCTTGCCCACAGGCAGGATATGAAGGTCAGTTGTTCATAAACGGGCATGATCTGTACTTGGCATGGCCTCTGCTGTGGCTGCATGCGGACAATTGTGTGTGCATGTGCACATGAGGTTAGGACAGTGTCACTCTGAAGGGGCAGCGGGTAGTGCTTGCCACTTTTTGACCAATGCAATCCATTTCCTCTTACAACCAGTGAAGAATACAGGACGCAGGGAAACCAATAAATGCTGCTGTCGGAAAAGCTACTGTGCATTTATTTGCCCACCTTGTGCGGGTATGCGTCATCCCTAAAATCGAAGTTGCTGCCGTTGTCCAGGTACAGCTCCCCGCCTTGCGCAGCCGTCTCCATCAAGGGCCACCACTAGGGTGAATGAGTCGTCTTTCATCGCCAAAGTGCTGCGTCGGTGGTGCTCCTTCTTTGGGGCGATGTGGGCCCCCCTGTAGAAGTAGGGGATGCCATCCATGGTAACTTGCACGTTGAGGGGCGTGGCTTTGTCCGATGAGGGCGGAGCCTTCACAACGTCCCCCACCTCAGGTTCATACCGCACTGACCCAGGCGGCAGGTACATGTTGATGTAATCAGTCCCAGTCTGGACGACAGGCCAGACAAGGATAGCTGTGCCAAAGCGAAACTGCTCCTCAAGGTCGAATGCGTTGGCTTCGTTGGGGAACTCGTACCACATGGGGCGCATGACAGGTGTCCCAGACACGTTGGCCACTCTGAACAGAGTGTACAAGTAGGGGAACAGGATGTAGCGTAACTGTATGGCCCTGTGCATCCTGTCCACTGCCGCTTCCCCAAACAGCCAGAGATCCCGATGTTTGGTGTCGATGTGGGCGTGCTGCCTGAAGAATGGGTAGAAGGTCCCAAACTGGGTCCAGTGCATCATGAGTTCCTCAGCTGGGTTGCCAAAAACCCTCCCATGTCTGCTCCAGCATGTGTCAGCCCCGTCAGCCCAAGGGACAGCAGTATTGGCACAGACATCCTGAGGTGGGCCCAGTCTGCTGTGTTGTCCCCAGTCCACATTGGCCCCAGCCTCTGGTTACCAGCAAAGAACACACGGGACAGCACAAAGGGCCGGTCGCCCTTGGGCCTCTTGGTCTTGAAGCCCCTTGCGATCAGCCCATTTGCTGTGGCCATTTGGTTGTGATATGCGTACAAGTTGTGCACGTCCCAGTGCTTCACATTCCCAAGGTGCAGGCAGTCCTTGTGCATCGTGATTTCAGGGCCATTGAATACGCTGGGCTCATTCATGTCATTCCATATGTACAGGTGCTCAGTGAGCCCTCATAATTTTCGACCAGGAAACGGGTCGACCATCTCCCTCGCAGCTGGGCTTAGAACATCCTGGTAGGACAGTGGGCCTGACCAGCATTACCCATCGTAGTCATTCCCATCCTTATTCTTCACATAATACCCCAGCCGATGAGCCTCCTTGTGCACCGGATAACCCGAGTCGAACTTCGTGTGCAGATCAACTATCGCCACCATCTTCCTGCCCCGGGCGCCTGCCCTGGTGGTACCCGAAGGCAAAAAGCTGGGGCATGGCCATGGTGCCCGTCAGGGCCGTGTACTGGCCCAACACCCGGGCAGGGCTGGACCCAGCAGCAGGTACAGGTCCAGAACACCACTCTCTGCCATCCACTGCGTTCTGGTGCCCTCTGGCACCTTTTCAACATCTACGAACATTTCAGATGTGTCGAGTCAGAAAACCCCCACTGTCAGGCCCGCGTGGTGGGCCAGCATGTATGAGATGGAGCCGTACAGGCAGAACGGGGACTCGTGGAGGTCAGAGACGTCCAGGTTGTATAGCAAGTACGGCTCCGCGGTCTCGTTGCCGTGGGCTTGAGGTCAAGGCTGGTGGCATGCTCGGGGATGCTGTACACGTGCTGAAAGCCCGAGAACTCCAGGTCCAGGGAAATGGCCTGTGGGCCGCGGGGGCTTTGAGTCCTCGTGCTCCTGAACTTTTCCTCCCACCACCCATCAGGATCGCCTCCCGGTGCCGCTCCCTATGAAAGGCGATAAGGATACCACGATCTTGGTCTCGACGAAGGTTAAAGTCAGATCCGTGGCCGTGAGGCCGGGTTCCCAGGCCTGGACCCACGGCGGGGGATCCAATACCAGGACGTCCGGCACCCTGAATCGGGGCAGTGGAGATTCAGGCTCGGTCACCTGCACCCGAAGACTGCCCTCCATGTGGGACAGGTCCAGCTGGAAGGTGGCCCCGTCGGCCTAGTTGCGGATCAGGGCCGCCACGGTACGCTTGCCCCCCACCACCGAGCAGGGCAGGACGACGTACGCCCTGCCGTCATGCTGGCCGCGGTTGCGCCGGCAGAGCGCCGCGCCCTCGAACTTCTTGATCTCGTGTTCTTTGAGCGCGCGGCACGGCGGCGCGACGAGGAGCAGAATCGAGAGGGTGATCACGGGCCCCGATCTGGCCATCGCACCGATTCCCGAAGAACGCCTGGCCCGAAGCTAACAGCGCCACGCCGAACTTGACAGAAGGCTCCGATCCTACCCCCCTGCAGCGCACTGACGCCTCTCGGCCCAAACCTCACGGCGTCTGGTGGCCTCCGCCTTGGACGTGCGGTCGCCAAAGTCGTCGCTGGGGACGCCCACCCCAAAATGTGCACGAGCGCGGGCCCAGAGCGCACTCGAGTTTTTTTTCAATTTTCTTATTGCATTTTTTTCGCCCTGTTCGGCGGCAGCTGGGGTGCGATGGGGACGCCAGCAACTGCGAGTGCCGGGGGCGACAGGGGACCGTCCACGCCAACCAGCGCCCGATGGCGGGCGCCCCCTGGGACGCCTCTCTGCAGCACCTCGTGGAAAGCGACGTCCTGGACGGCTACGCTCTTCTCACGGTGAGCAGAACCTCCTGGTCGGCGAAATGGCCTTGTCTTGTCTGTGGGTTTCGGCTGGCGCCCTGATCCAGACCAGTGCATTTCGGGCCCCTGGCAGATCGTCGGCCAGTGCGAGAAGGCTGTGGGGTGCCTGGACGACGAGTTCACTTCCCAGGTGGGCGGCTGGCCGCAGATGCGACGAGCGAAGCCTCCTATTCCAGTGGCTCCCGTGAGTTCTTTCGCCTTTGGACCAGTTTGCGGATTTAAAATATTGCCGTCGCGAGCGTTAACTTCTGCCACTTTCGACTCGGATAAGTTACGGCCGAGTGGCGAACGCCGGTTCTGTCGATTGTCGCAGGAGCCTCTGCCGCTCTCCTCCGGCCAATTCTTTGAGCCCTTTGCCGGCCTCGATCGGGGCCCTTCGTCTTTCCAGCTTTGCGGTAAGCCGGCAGGAATGTTCTTCTGGCACCCCACAACTGTTGCCCGCCGTCATCAATTTGCCAGAAAATGCAATGATTCACCTGATTGTAAGGTGGGGGATTCTGGCAGTGAATCGTGGTGTTGAAGCCTGTGCTCCATTGGTGAGTGGGACGGGGGAACAAGTTGTCTTCTGTGGTCAGGTTTGAACTGAACCCAACCTCGTCAATCTTCTTTCGTGTTTGGGGAACTGCTGTGTCGCATAACTTGGCGGGCTGCAGACTGCGTAGCCTGCTTTTGGCGTAAGATTGGTTGCGCATGGACAACATCCCTGGTTTCTTTGGTTCACAGGTCGAAAGTTAATGGTTTTCAGCAAGTCGGAGACCAGCCTGTATGCAGTTTCAAACCGCTCGGACGTCTACCTCTGTGTCTGCAGTCTTCCTCAGGGCGTGCTGCTGGCCGTTTTTCGACGTCCGCACTTCCCCCAAACGGTCATTCCCATGATAGAAAAAATATGCGACAAATTGCGGAGATGATGCACAGTCGGACCATTTTCTGCATGCAGCAGCAACCTGTCTAGACCCTTGCCTCCTTGTTTCTGGGAACCTGCAGGTCTCACTGCAGACCAGGCAGGCCTCTCCAAACAGCTGTGCTTTGCAACTTCCCTAGACCGTGTGAAAGTACCCCCTGCCTTTTACATCCACAATCCCTTAATACAAGCCCACATCCTCCACTCGTGGCCAAACATCCGACTGCCAGCGAACAGGATGCAGTGGCACCATTCCTGGGCAAGAAGCTGTAGCAAACCAAACCAGTCACAGACAATGGAGATGCCTGTGGGCTCTTTGAACGCACAAGTTGAAAGGTGCTAGTGCATAGCTGCTGACTTGGACGGAATGCAGGCCTTGAAAGAAGCCAATATGCAAGCTCCTCGCAGCAGGGAACAGCATTCAGGCTCCTCTCCATGTTAAAGGCAGAGAAATATATACAATAGGAATCGAGCACGTCGAACGCACCCTGCCCTCGCGCTACTTATTGTCCCCTGCCCAATCGTGGCATGTCATCACTTCCATGCTGTGTTGAAGAGAATCACCAAAAGGATTATGAGCACCACCAGCAGGCCAACGACCATGCACCACCACTTGCACTCCCCCGACTGCCGCATTATCGTCTTTATCTTGCTGGTGACGACCCCCAGCCGACTGTGCACAACACCCACTTCCTCCTCCAAATCGTCCAATAGATGGGCCTGGAGGTCCAGCTCCTCCCCCATGGCAATGGCCACATGCTGTCCGGACAACCACGACAAAGCGAACAGTAAGATATCTTTTTTGCCATGCATTGCTTAGCAATTCAGGCCTAAACACAGAAGAAGAATACACAACTATCATACCGTATTTACCCGGTTTTAGTAGGCACCCTTTATTAGTATCCACCCCAAAACCTCAACAGAGCAGAAATGACGCAAGGCGCGGATGGTGGCAAAGGAAGTCGGGGGCTGGTGTTGGACCTCGTTGCCCAATCTGGACCAAACCGCGTTCCCTGCGATTCGCACATCGACGGGGACGGTCGGGTCGGGGTGATGTTCTCGAGTGAGAATTTGGAAGGGTGCCCACAAAAGGCCGGATGGTCGACTGGCCGCCGTTGGCATTCTCAGTGCAGGATCGCAAGGCAGCGACCGACGCCGCAAGGCCCGAACATAGAAGTGGTCGAGAATTCAAAGCCGCCCTGGTTCCCGGATTGAGCCAACCTGCTCCCCGGCTGGCCAGAGTAGGTTCCGGCCTGGCACCTGCCAAAGGCCCCCCAAGGCTCGGCGCCAGGAACGGGCAGGCGACGGCATTGGTCAAGGCAGCTGCCGTTTGAGACCCCGCCTTGCAAAATTGCCCGTACAATGCTGCGAAGGTGGGGCAAAACACATCTCACTAGCTGCCAGGCCACAGACCCAATCACAGATCCCGTCAGCCTTCCCAGCCGCCATCAGCGAGGGAAAACGCCGCGTGTCAAGCATCGTCGCGACGTGGTGCCCCAGCGAGTCGAGACCCATGTCAGGCCTTGTTCTTTGCATTGCAGAGGCAAGTGCGCCTCGAGCATTCCAGCGAACCCCTGACGGCCCCAATCGCCAATCGCCACCCCCTGGTGCAGCCCCAAGTCAAGGCCGCCAGCTCCTGTGAAGAGGCTGACAACCTTCCACACTAGCATCGCCATTTTCGCCCATTTTGGGGCATTTCACGACCTATTTGTCAAAAATTTTCTTTGTCTTCTCTTTTGAATCAGGGGTCCAAACCACGTTAGCATACATGACCCACTATTAGTATCCACACCTCATTTTGGGGGTCCAATACATGCCTACTAATACCGGGTAAATACGGTATTTGTTTTGTCCTTGTTCTCCATCAGGGGTGTCTGCATCCTGGTCGCGCAGCACAATATGTGACAAATGCTCTTATGCACCATAAGGGATACACATTGCAAGCTGCAGTTCCTTCTCCTGCTGCACAATCTACGAGTATCAAGGCAGGCTCCATCGCACATGATTCATTCATTCTGCATGGGAGCTATGCAAGACACCAGCGACATGTTGACAACACTGGCTGAGGATTCTATTGCGACTCTGCAACGACTGCCACACCATGACATGCAACGCCAGTGTTGTGCTGTGGTTGGGCCACGTTATCATATCCAGTGCCCCTAAGTTCGAAACCTGTTGCTTCGCACCCTCCAAACTGCGCTGCATGAATGATTGTGTGCAGTGGCTGAAATTCTGGAGGCCTACAGCATCAATGCCAGTGGCACAACAAGATCGACACCATGGCCATCAAATCCACCTTCACAGAACAGCACCATGCCTACGAACACAGCGTGGATACTTGTGCCTTGTGTCGCTCCACTAAAACCAACAGAAACCACAGTGGAGAAACCAGCTTTCTTCCAAACTTTGTGCTAATCACCTGTGCCAATGTGGCCCCAGTGTGCCTGCCATTGGACGCCTTCTCAACAGATGGTCTCACCTTTGTTCCTTTCACAGACTCCTCTATTTGATCTAGTTCTTTGTCCTGCTGGTCGATTATTTGGTTCTGCAGTTGGAGAAGCCCTGCATTGTCAAGGCCTGCCGTCTGCTCCGTCTCCCGGGCAGGTCCTCCACTGGAACCTCCCATCAATTCGTTCCTGGTGTGTGAAAAGTTAAGCCGAGGTCAATAGCAGTGTAGGCCCACTTGAGTCATCCATTTCCATCCATATGTCCAAACAAACAGCACGTTTGCTCTCAAAGATACCTGCTCACGGTTTTTCCCGGCTTGTGTTGCCATTCACACTGACATTGCATAGTGTTAGTCCTGCTGCAATGGAAGACATGATACATCATATCTGCAGTACGGAATTTACACTCAAAATATATTGCCCAGGAGAGGGACTCCCATCCTGCATCAAGGTAGCAATCATCACCTGTCCATCCTTGAGCTTTCCCTCTTCAAGGCCTGCAGCAAATTCTCTCTCTGGCTCCTAAGGGACATTACCAAGTCTCTCCTGCGGTTTCTCTCATTTTCAGTTCTGCACATGCAAGAGAGGACACACGGCACAATCAGGTACACACATATAGCTTCCAACCGTGCTCCCAGTGCCACCTGGGTGAGCAACATCGCAGCACACATTGTCTGGCAATTGCCAGTACCATGGGACAAGGCAAAAGTGCGCATATTGCGCCATCGCCTGGTCTCCAGCAAGCAGGACAAATATTTTGGCAAGCACTCTCCAACATCTGTGCAAGGAGATATGTCCCAATGGCAACAAACAACCAGGTTCGACGCGCAAGTGCACAACAGTTTCTTGTGGAAGGATGCTGCCCACTCTTCCTAGGAAAACTCAACCAAACAGAAGCGCGGAATTCCATGAGCTGCGCACCCACTTACAGCTCCACCCGGCCCGCCGAGTTCAGCGCCTCCTCGAGCCCGTCGATTGCCGTGCTCAGCGAGCCCAGCTTCCTCCTAGCCGCGGCTGTCATCCGATTCCCCTCGCCTGCGCTGTCCGGGCCCTTCAGGTTGCGCTCCTACGTCCGGAGGCGCAGCGCGCGTTGAGATCAGCCGTCGCTCTGCAGGGCCAACGCCAGCAACGAGACCCTGCTCCATATATCCCCACACATTCCCCCCCTTCAAAGTACCTGAATAAGAGCCACGATGCCCTGCGCCAGCTGCTTGGCGTGCTCGTGGTCTTTCAGCCATGGGTCCGCTTCGAGTCCGAGACCTGAAAGGACCCGACCGGAGGTCAGCCGCGGTTCAAACCGAGATGCGAGGGGGCCGGGCGTAGGTCGCGCAGCGGGGGAGGGGGGTCCGAGGAGGGGATGCGCACCCGACGGCATGCCCCCGCGCGCTCCGGGGAGCAGGTCCGGCAGCTTGTGGAGTTCCAGCGTTGCGGCGGCGGGCGAACGACGGCTCCGCGGCGGTTTGGCCACACGGGGGGGCACGCGGTTTTCGGCGCACGGATTGGGTCGGGGGTGGGTGCGCGGAAGCGGGCATGGTTGGAGGACATTAAATCGTCGGTAAATGATCATTAAGCATCAATGAAACCAGCAAGCCTTCCTCGGTTGCTCGGTGTTGGGTGGCAAGTCTCGTGCGGCGGGCGCACTCGCCGTCGTGTGGCCGCTATGACGAAGAAGAGGAGGAACAACGGTCGTTCCAAGCACGGGCGCGGCCACGTGAGCTCCTGGGGATACTGCTGCTGCCTTTCGCGGTGCGTGTTGGGTGGGCGTGCGCGGCGAGGAGGTGTTTTCTGAGACCACGTTGCGTGGCGCTGCAGGTGCGGCGCGTACGGTGCGAGCAGTCCGGCGTTCTGGTGCCTAAGGACAAGGCCATCAAGCGCTTCATCGTGAGGAACATCGTGGACGCGTCGGCGATCAGAGACATCCAGGAGGCGTGCGTCTATGACGGTGGGTGGCGCGACGGATGGCCTGCGCGAAGGAGCTGCTGCGAGCGGGCATGTGCGACGAATGGCCCCGAACGCATGGACACCCGCGATTTCTGTACGTCAGATTTCAGCGTCGTATTGAATCGTGCGCCTTGATGCGGAGATCGCAGTCGACGCTGGAAATGGAGCGAATGGCGGCGGGGCTGAACAGGAATGGCTATGTTATTAGAGTGGCAAAATGGTGTCTTTCAGCAGGAAAATGGGCATTTCATATGTTGGGTGGCCATCTTTTGAGCAAGATATTTCTTGAGTTCGTACTGATTCGACGGTATCAGCGAGACTAGGTCGCACGCTGGGCACTTTCACTCCTGAGTCTGGTGTTTCCGCTCTGTTCAATTCTGGCAAGACACGGTGAGGAAAACTCCGCAACAATGTGCATCAAGCACGTAGAAAGGCGAAGGCAGAGCCGTTTGGTGACTGGTTGTGTCCATCGCGAACAGGGTACACTTTGCCGAAGATCTACAGGAAGGTGTACTACTGTGTGTCGGCTGCGATCCACTCCAAAGTCGTGCGGGTGCGCAGCATCAGGGACCGACGAATAAGGGAACCTCCTAGGAGGTTTGGCTTTGGGGGAAGGAAGTGATTCGATTCCTGCCCACTGCTGCGATCGCCGCGGGCAACGCCGTTCTATCCTGGCTGCTTGGCCCGAGCGGGAGCCTGCTCACCGGCTAAGATGCTTCGTGAGCTGGCCGGTGCGAGATGGGCACTGACGAGGCTGCAAAATGCTGTCGTTCATCCAAAGGGGCCTCTTAAGGAGCTTCTCAAGGCAAGCATGTCAGGATTGCATTGTGAGAGCGGCGCGTTGTGGTGCACTCAGGCTTGACAATGGAACTGAAAAGCTCAATGCGCAAGAGTAGACCATGCTGTTGTGCAGCCAGGGGCCTGCCTTGGGCCATGAACTCCCGTGTGACGATATCCAGATCAGTGGCCCAATGCCAATGAAGGCATTCAGCCCTAACCTTACCATGCTCCATCACCTCCCAGGTCTGCTCCACGTGCACTTATGCGAGTCGATTGCAGCAGCACTTGTCCACAGAAGCATTTTCCAATTCCAAAGTTTCTGCAGCGTCCTCACAAGCCATATGCCATGGAGCCCTGGCACTGTGTGGTCGTGCCCTTGCTCTGGAGAAAGGCAGACACTGAACTTTGCCAGCCCTGTGTGCCAATTGACATCGCTGCTTCTCAACAGTTGCAATTGGTCGCATGGAATGCCAGCCAGACATGTCCTGCAACAAATGCCACGACTTGTGAATTCTGAACTCATACAAAGCCCGTTTGCTGGCCACCCATATGCAAACCCCTCCATCTCCCCCAGAACAACCATCCATCCACACTTAACAGAAAATGGCATGCTTGCAATCAAGATTTTCAACCGAACATCCCACACACCACTCGTTTTCAGGTCGAGATGTGTGGCGTGGATCCAAGTTCAATGCAAATGCTGCAAAAGATCCTGGGATTTAGATGCGTGACAACAATAGCAAACAATCTGCCTTGGGCGACGCGTGAATAGGGCCGCAACGAGACCAAACAGGACACAACACTGCAACTTCAATGAGGGAGTCCAGTTTCGGAGGAGCACGACAAAATCAAATGGCAAGATTACCGCTCAGTAACGTTGAGATAGCAAGAGGTGGCTCAACAGCAAGGGCAAGAAGAGTCTGCAAGGAGAGCCATGCACAGCAAACGAGCGGAATGGTGATGCCATCGATCAAGCGAAATGCGGATTTAGAAGTGATCAGAAGCTGGAGGCCATTTCCGCGATTAAAGCAGTGTCTTGAAGAGAACCAAGGGGGGCAGAAAATTTGAAAGGAAAGGTGATGGACGAAGTCATTTCAATACTTCTTAGGGTACGAGAGCAAGAGGTTTCAGTAGGAGCCACCTGTCCCGAGGAACGGCCACTGGTGCGACTGTTTCGTCATGTTATGCAAGATGCATCATATTTCTCGCAGTCTCCTTAACTTTCTGGCGTGCTTCCCCTGTTGTGTTAACGTTCGCTCTCGTGGATCACGAGTCACAAGCAGAAATCATTACAAACACATCAGGACGCTGCACGCCGAGGCTCCCAGCACGCCAAGGAACAGGCCAGGGAGAGCCGCGGCTTGAATTCCCAAGGTACCTCGGTGGCCCACCCCGGCTTCGCCCAGTGCAGGCCACCAACAGCCACGAAATTAGCCGCTTTGTCTTTCCGTGAAGATCCCTTCTTGTTTCGGACACCGTGAACTCTAAACCGGCGACCCAGCGACTGGCGTTGGCCTTGTCAGCGACAGCAGCAGCCACCAACACCCACAAAGACACCACACGCCGAACCGCCCTCCCCGATTCCCGTCACCTTCCCCAAAATGCCCGCTGGCCCTCGCAAAAAAAACGCCCAACCGCCATTTGGTGGCCCTGCAGCTCTCCCGTACCTGGCGGAACGCGGACGAGCACGTCCACGAGAGCCGTCCACTGCCCGCTGCGGCACCGCCGGACGCCTCTCGTCCCCCTAGCCGCTCCCCTCCGCGCCCTCCTCGCCCTCGAGGGCAACCGCCCCGCATCCCAGGCGCGCGGCTGTGTCGCGCTGCCGGCATCTGCCGTCGGCCCCGCGCAGGCACAGCCCGCCAGGAGGCAGGGCGGGGCGGCCGGGGGGTTGGGGAGGCGAATCATCCGGCCTTGGGCGCTGATCGTCAGAGCGGGTGATCGACGACTTTGGGTTGGGTCGGCCTGACGAGAGCCGTGGGCTGCGCCGGGGCCCGAGAAGCTTGGCCCGGGTGCGCGGGGGAGGGCGTGACGGTGATGAGCGCCGAGGAGGAAAGCGGACTGCCCGCGGACCTGCCGTACGAGCGACTGCCTGGGTGAGCGCGCGGCCGTGTCATTCCCGCGATGGGGGAGACTTTAAGCGCCTCCAGCGGGCCTGGCGTCTTGGGACTCGGGCCCCTAGCGCCGCGCTCGAAATGGGCAAAGGGGATCGGCCATCGACGCGCCGCGGCGCCGTGGCCGTCGCGGGGCTGGGGCGTCCACTGTGGGGGGGCCCGGGTTTCAAACGGCGTGGGTTGGATGTTCGTGGCACGGCAGCGGCCTGCGCTTGTAGGTGGTTGACTCGGTGGGCCCCGGGCGTTCCACAGGCTTCCAGAAGATGAGATCGACACACCGGAGCTGGCCGGTGCGGAGAGCTACGAATGGGAAGCTCACTCCAATCTGGACTCCTTTTTCACCCGGATTTATCGGTGCGTCCTCTGATTTGCCAGCCTGCGGCCTGCAGGCCAGTGGTTTGTGCATTGCTGCAGTTGTTGGCGCCTGGGACAGAGCACCACGCGTCTGGTGGAATTGCCAATTGAGGAACTGGTCGAGTGGATTGCCTTTGCCATTTTCAGTGTCACCTATGGCTCTGAAAACAACCTTGACTGAACAGGACACCATCTGCCTATTGTGTGTCATTATGATGTAAGGGATTTGATTCATCAGCAGCTTCTGCGTGACCTTGTGCTCCCTTTTTGCAGCCTGGGTGAGCATGTCTTAGTAAGGGTATGATACAGAGTATAATGATCACAGTGAAATATAACGAACTGCATCGAACTCTGATTACCAGCTGACAATCCATTGGATGGTCATTGATTCTTTTCACACATGACATTTTATTCTCACGTTGCCTTGGGGGCTGATGCATGGGCTCTTTGGTGGCTGTGGTCAGGTACTGGCAAGGGAAAGGATTCTACACAATAATACTGCGGGAGATCCTGAACCTGATTGCCCTTCTCTTCACTGTAGCGTTTTCTGGTCTCCTGCTCTTGTTCCTTGACTGGGGTGCCTTGAGCAGCCCTTGCACAGAGGAGGAGTCTTGCGACGTTGTGGATGTCATCATAAAACACAACCCCATGGTGGGTGCCTCGCCACTGATGGTGGGCCTCAAGCTCCTATATCTGGCGATCTTTTCGCTCTATTGGCTGTGGACTCTGGCGCTTTTCCTGTTTGAGCTGCCTGGCCTGCTGGATGTGAAGAGGTTGTGCAACTACCGGATGGGGATTTCTGAGCGGCAGATCAAGGTGTGTTGGACGATGGCTCGTGGCATGTACAAGCAGCATGATGTACACTCCTAATACCGAAATCTCTTTGTAAATTTCCACAAACAGTTTTGACACAGCCCTGTGGAGCCTTCTGACCTTTGCAAGCTGCAGCATGGAAAGCGGTCAAGTGTTGGTATGGCACACGCCTGTTCTTTGTGCAATTGTCTGACCAGACTGAGCTGTGTTTGATGCAGTGGCTCAGTTGGCCCGAATTGGTGCACCGCCTGGTGCGGGTCCAACATAAGACAAGGCTGTGCAATGTGCGCGACCTGAGTGAGCACGACATCATCATGCGCATCATGCGCAGAGAGAACTACCTCATCGGCATGTTGAATAAGGGCGTCCTTGCGCTCAACGTGCCCTTTCCTGGGTACCGTAGGCAGTTCCTCCTTACCAAAACCCTGGAGTGGAACATCTACTGGTGCATCTTGAATGCCATGTTTGACGACAACTTCCGTGTGAAGGAACACTACAAGCATGACGTGCCACGCCTGCAGCGCCGCTTCCGCACAATGGCAGTAGCCAACCTTCTGCTGGCACCCTTTGTCTTTGTGTTCCTTGTGATATACTTCCTGCTGAAGAACGTGGAGAAGTTTTATCACTCCCCGGGCACCATCGGTGCTCGCAGCTGGACACCACTTGCACGTTGGAGGCTGCGGGAATTCAATGAGATGGAGCACTTCGTGGACCAGCGCTTGGCTGCCAGTACAGAGGATGCGACCAAGTATGTGGACCAGTTCCCATCTTACAGTATTGCTCATGTGATGAACCTGGTGACATACGTCCTGGGGAGCTTCACTGCCCTGCTGCTGCTCATAGAGCTGATGGACGCCTCCCTAGACCGGAAATTCATGGGTAAGAGCGTGTGGTACTTCATCGCCATCTTCACGGTGTTCCTGAATGCGACGAGGGGCCTTGTGCAGAAGGATGAGGGGTTTGATCCAGAAGGGGCGATGGCTGAGGTTGTGAAGCACACACATTATTTGCCAAGGCACTGGCGAGGGAGAGCACACTCCAAAGAGGTACTGTGCTGCAGCATTTGCAGCAGAATGCAGAGAGGTTCAGCTCTGAATATCTGCGTGCCCCATGTGGTTAACCTCTAGCGTGTACATGTCCTGATTGTTATCCCCTGAATGGGAACCTCAAAAAGCATCTGGAAGACAAAGGAAGGAATTATGTTGCATTGCTGAGTTCCCTGTGTTCTGCGATCCTATCCTGAGAACTCTTTGTAGGACTCCTTGCAATCGCATAGGTTGGCTCTTGTTTGTTTCAATTGCTAGTGTGCATTATCCTGCTACAATGCCATGATGTGTGCTGAAGGATATTCTCAATTGGGTGGCAGGAGCCAAGGTGACAATAACTGTGAAGTGATTTGCAGCCATGGCGTCGCTGAAAGCAGGCCCAATGCCAAGGAACCTATCTCAGGGGTGTTCTGTCATGTGGCATACTGAGGCAGAGATGTTCTCACTGTTGTCCTGATGAGAATTTATTGTGGCTGTTGCTAATGCTGCAGGTCCAGGAGCAATTCCAGCGGCTTTTCCAATTCAAAGCCCAGATATTCCTGAACGAGTTGGCTTCTGTTATTTTGACCCCTTTTGTGCTGTACTACTCGCTGCCCGGTTGTGCAGGTGGGTGGTCCCATATTCATTGCCAAACAGGGACGTTTGTGTGATGTCCTTCCTCAAAAAGCTTGTCGAACAGCCACGGATGCAAGACTGTCACAGGACGATTGCCTTACTCTGAATTTACAACTGCGGAGCTTTGGACCTTGACAACACTTGAGTTTGCTTGTTGTTTTGTGTGCTGTTGTGGTGATGAGTGTAGCCAGCGATGCTGGAACTTGCAGGCAACCATGCTGTGCACTCATGTTGCCAAACCTCTCCTAGGATGTTTCTGGTGCATTTCAAGCTTCAGTGTGGTGTGCCGGTATTCAGAATCCATCCTCGAGTTTATAGCTGGGTACACCATCTACGAGAGGGGAGTGGGCGACACCTGCAGCCTTGCCTCGTTCGATTTCAGGCGGCATGGCAACACAAAGTATGGCGCCACTGTGTTTGGTGAGAGGCACCACCGCAGCAAGCAGGGCAAGATGGAGAAATCGTTCTTAAGCTTCGTCACTCTGTACCCATCGTGGTCGCCTTCTGCAGCTGGGGAGCAGTTCTTGTCCAACCTGCTGCCATATGGGCCACCAACACACAGTCAGTACGCTTCTCAGTACTCAAGGCCACCCTGCAACAATGGTGGTCCTGATTCGGCCATTGGTGGGATAGGGTTGGGCAACTTCGGCGGGCCAGGGGCTGTGGGCAATGAAGGGAAGGTGGATATTGCCGGAGCTGTGGGGGCAGATGTTGATGCCGGGGCTGCCAAGGCATCGGCTGTCCATCGGAGGAAGGGTCGCAGAAGTGGGCAAGGCAGGGAGTCAAGCAGCTGCGTGAGGGGAAGGCAAGATGGGATTGAGATGTCAGGCATGTCGTCGTCGCTGCTAGCTGTAGGCGGCTCACAAGTAGAGGGGTTGGGACGCTTTGATGAAGATGGGCCACTTGGTGCACCATCGTCAGCGCAGCAGGGGGGTCTGGAAGGTGACATAGAGCAGCAGGGTGGGGAGCTGGCGCCCAGCTTGAGCAAGACGTGGGGGCCTGGTGGCCAAGAATTGGTGCCACCTCCACCAGAGAACCTGACACAGTCCCTACAGCTGGGCAGAGGCACAGGCGGTGCGCCAGTGCACCCCCTGTCGAACTCGTTCGACAGCTGGTCGGCCAGTCAGCACTATGCCTGCCCAGATGCGAAGCTGATCGAGAGCCACTGGACGTTGCAAAACTACTACCATGGCCACGACGAGACGGTGCAGCACCGGCTGGCATACCGCATGTCGCAGCTTGGAGGACCATGGGAACATTTGTCAAGGGCGGTGCAGCGCTCTTGACAGTAGGTGACTGTGGTGGCAAGTCTGTGTGCGCCAGGCAATCCCTGTCCGGAAGTCTCTGTGCTGGTGTGGGGCTAGTGGGCCTTGCCTCTGTGATAGGGGAGCTAGGACGCAGGTTGAGCTGGGGCGTGAGCGCATTCCTGCACCTGAGCGATGGCCAGTGGGCTGCCCTTGTGCAGGGGTCGATCTGCCACTGCAAGCACGGTGGGAGTGTTCTTTCCACCGCTTTCATTATTTTCGATTAATTCATGGGCGTCGCATGAATATGGGCAAGTGGGGAACGCGTGAGTACCATATGTATAACTGTTGTACACTGAGTTCCGGGGTAGATGTAACAGCCTGTCAGCAATTGTTTCCACCAGCAGTGGGATGGGGGTTCCAGTTGCTCCTATAGTGGGATGGAGGAATGGCTGCCGTCGACGGCGATGTGACAGCACTGCCCTTGCTGCAAGACGCCAATAGATGCTCATCAGATCGGTCACCCCCTGCGCCGCAAACTTGCAAGAGCGCCCTCGCTGACAGCATTGGACGCAATGGAACACCCATCGCCCACTCACCTTCGTGGCAACGAAGGGCGAGGTGTCACCGTCACGGGTTTCTCTCCAGTCATGCACCATTTCGGGCAGCACCCACAGCGCACACAGAAGTCGGCCAGCTCCCAGGAGCGCCTGCTACCCATGCGGCTCGCAACGCCGCTGGCGTCCTGTTTCGCAATTCTCCACTGAGGCACAGTGGCACAAAGCGTCCGGCAGACAACACCTGCAGCACCAAGGCAAGGCCTTGGGAATGGAGGACAGGGAGAATTTGCTGCATTTCTACATCCAGGGAAGCTGCAGGCGTCAAGGAGCGAAATGGTTGCCCTGAATACGCAAGACGGGTGCCCAGGGGCGCTCATGCGGTGACCACGACTGAATCCAAGCGGCGTGTGCAGCAATGATGGGATGACGTCTGATGTCTGAGGACATTGGGGATGAGGGTGCTGTGCCCCTCGATGCCGTAACATACTCGTCAGACTTGTGACAGCACGCCTAGCCCGTACCGTGTCACTACTCAGTGGCCCATCCATCCCCAGCAGCGCCTCTGCATGCTCCGTCCAGCCACACAAAGCACGGGTAACGTCGCTCAAAGAAACCAACGCGGGAGTGAGTTCGCAAGATCCCCGAGGACAGAACGCAGTGAACGCCGAAGAATGGAATTTGGGCGCGTTCTATCATTGCCCCTGGGCGCCCTCTCCTGGCGGGCCGTACCGCCACCGTGGCGCCCGCGGGCGCCAATGGTCCGGCGCCAGCTCCGCGGGCGGTGCCCAGGGTGTCATGGCGGACGCGCGCCTCCCGTGCCCAATGACCAATCAATGGCCCCGAACGGGATGCATGCAACGATGTTTCGGATCCAAGCCCCATCAGCCCCATCGAGGGGCCCGACGCTGAGGATCGCTTCCGGCCCAGCGGCGACCCCCCAGGCGCGGAGACGGCTGGTGCGGCCGCCCCAGGGGCGTGGGCCGCATGCCCTTGGTCGAGAAGCCGCGCGGGATAGCGAGGGCGCCGGAGTAGGTCGCCGGGGGTGGGGGTTCCCTGGCCGGTGGAGCTCGAGGCCGCAGGAGAGCCGGGTAGGGTGGGAGTGGGTTGGCGCTGGCGCACTGTCTTGGCGAGTGTGGAAATCGGGACCATTTTCTGGAGCTGTTTGTGTATTTGGATCACGATTTGCGGGCTGTCACGTGAGAGTTTGGACGGGGGGAAGACAGGTGTGTCGCTTCATGGTGACCGGGGCGCGGCGGAAGCTGTCGGCGCCTGCAGTGAAGTCGCCGAGATGCTGTGGGCGGCCGGACGGTCGCGCGGGGCGCGTGGGAGCGCGCCAAGGGGGTGGAGGCGGGGGGGTGGCAGGAATGGGGCGAACACCTCTCTGGGTGGCGTGAGTTGTGCATCCGACGCGCGATGTGCAGGCGAGTTGCCTCCCTGGGTAGTCCCGAGCGCGCCTTTCGATCCGGGCGTTCCTTCAGTGGCGCACACTTCATCGGTCCCCCCTCCTGCTGGACGTGCCCAGCGCCGGTCGAAGGCCGAACCGTCGCGCCCCGGGCGACAGGACGATGTGAGCGGCGGTCGTCGCTGTCGGGAGGCGCGGCCCGGCGGACTGCATCGGCACCCGGCAATCCCCGCTGTCGCGTGACGGCCACTCGCCCCGCGTCGATCGGGCACTGCGCTGCCAGATTTTCGCGCGGGGCCGGCGCTCGGATCGCCACCCTCGTCGCGACCAAACGAGAGACGTCGGCGTGCCGCCGGGATCCAACCTTGTCTGTCAATCTGCGCCCAACGGTGGAGGATGACCATACATACACTGTCTTGCACGCCCCCCACCCACCCCCACACCCCCTTCGTGCATTGCTTCGTGGATTGTTTCAATGGGGCGACAGGCACCGGTGGCCCCCCGCGCGGGCATAACCCAGGCCACCGCCCTCCGGAATTAGCGTCAAGCGCGGCCAGGTGCAAGTCAGCATGCCAGCTCCCGAGGGGCGCGACCGGGCCACGCCGTACCACACACGCGGCCGGTGAGGGTGGCAAGTACCAGCGACTTATGCTTGCTCAGCGGGCGTCCTCGAGTTCAGGCCCAGTCCATCCCCTGGCCCAAACTCCCTTCTTAACGCATGGCAAGTGGATGAGTCGATTGCTGTCTTCCTTATCTCGGCTCGCAGTTTTCCGTGCAGGCATGACACACACACGAGGCGGCCGATGGGCCGCCTCGGCTGCCTCGACGGCGTCCTTGCTGATCATCGCCCTGTGCGCCTGGGGCGCGGGGCGGTGCGGCGCGCAGGAGCCGATCGTCTTCAGGGCGGGGGCGGTGCTCACAGAGAGGGGCCACGGTCCCACCGACGAGATGCAGGAGGCGCGCGAGGGCTACGAGCTCTTCGCGATGCGCGTGGGCGCGCTGCACGACGGCAGGGGCTTCCGGGTGGTGGGCCGCGACGGCGGGCGGATATTCTTCAAGTTCAGGTTCGAGTCCAGGGACGACGGCGGTGCGGAGAAGCGCCACAGGCGGGAGCTCAGGGAGCTGCTCCACAGGCCGCGGGACCCCGTGCACTTTGTGTTCGGCTCCCACCCCGAGTTTGCTGGTGAGCGATCCCCCTTCGGCTGTTCAGATCGTGTTTGCCTTGGAGGCGCCGGGCTGTGTCTCGGCCTGTGAAGGCATTGACGGGCAGTGTTGTCCATCCAGTCTCGTTTGCTTAATCTTGCCTGGCGTAACGATGCGAGGCGATAGTACCCAGTTGGGTAGACCGGGATGGTTTCTGTTTGTGCGCTGTGAACGAGTATCTGATCCTTGCCTGCAAGCCGCTTGGATTCGTGCCCCGTCGCTGCGAAAGGATACTGCAGTGGCACAGAGGTACCATCATCCTTTTCAGGTGGTGGTTATGTGCAAAGAGCGGGTGTCCACCTTGTCCATTCAAATTGTCCCATTGCACACCATGAACTGGGGTTTTTGGTGCTTGTGCATTGCTGACTGGCCCCAATGTCCACTGACAGAGAGCGAAACAAGGATTTGCGAAAAGGCAAAACGCCTGAACTACCACTGTTGCGTGGGACCTGAGGAGATATACAGGCAGGGCCACAAGTACGTTTTTGGCGTCACTGCCAGCAACACCAAGTACCCTGAGCTGGCATTGCGGAGCATGGCCTTGAAGGGGCTGAAGAGTCTGGCAGTCATACACCGCTCAGACAACGTTTTCACAAGGACTACCTGTGAGTACGCCATCACCTTGGCGAATGAGCGGTTCATGAAGCAAGTAGGCAGGGTCAGCCTCAAGATCACAGACACCTACAACATAACAGAGATTCGCGAGTCACTGGAACGTCAAAATCCAGGAGTTCCAGCCAGGGCGCTTGAAGAGGCGGAGCTGAGGACACGTTTCCAGAATTTTGCGATGGAGGCGAAAAGACACGATGTGGAAGGCGTTGTGGCTTGTGGTTTCACATCCGATGGCAGAATGCTGGTCGAAGCATTCAATGAGGAAAAGTATGTGTGATGGCTTTTGCGCACTGTGTTTTGTCCCTGTGAGTGGAATCATTATCAGAATCTAGAGCATCAGAGTCAAAATATAGATAAACTCAAAGCCTATGTTTTGTGAAAAGGTAAGAGTGCAAGGGAAGGAGATGTGTTCTTGTGACTATGGGAAACACAACAGTTGGAACATCCAGGTATGTTGCAATATCTGTTGCAATGTCACCCCTGATGCAATGGAGGATCTAAAGTTACAGCATGCTCGTTGCAACATCAACCACCAGCAGATGACCATCGGCGTAGTGCACAAAATTCTGTCTGTTCGTCCACGAATATAGGTTTGAGATCCTTTGTTCAGGTGATTGGTACTGAAGTCCTCCCAGAGATTTCCTATGCCTGTGAAGTCTGAAATGGCACAGACAACACGATGAACTGGAAACCTGCTCTTTTGCTATTCAGCTGTGTGTGACTGCTGTGTGTGGCCTGTGCTGTACCTCACACTTGTGGGAACTGCCTGCCCCTGTTCAGGTACCCCCTCAAGAGCTTCTTCCTGACAGTTGGCCCCACGAAGAAGGATTGGATCTTGCAAACCAACAACTCCGCATACATGCTCAGTGCAGTACAGTGGCATCGGGCACAGAAATACACAGGAGACGACCGGACTGTTCCTTTGAGAGACGACCTGTTTGGAACGCCAAAGCATTATGTGGACTATCACAATGTGATATATGCAAAGCCACCAACATATCTGTCAGCTGGTGCAAGTGCTGTTGGTTTGACCCTGATGCTGGCCATCAACGAGACATTCAGCAAGTGCAACCTGGCCGAGTTTGCTGGCAGTGCCGACGATCTGTTGTTCGGTCCCCCCCTCAAGTGTCGTGATGGTAGGGTGCTGGATGGGTATGAGCGCATAAGGCTGCAGCTGAAAGAGCTGGACCAGCTCACCTTTTTTGGCCATGTGAGGTTCAACAAGGACCAGCGCAACATTGGCATGGATCCTGTGACTACACAGGTTTTGGGAGACACAGACGAGTGTGAAGAAATCTCCCCAGGTGAACTGGGCGTTGAGGCAGTGCTTCCATTGGACCTGGCAAATAGGTGCGACATTACGTTCCAATAATTTGATTTGTCATTGCCATTTCAAATTGCTCTTGGCTACTTGATATCACTTCTTCTTACTTGATATTTAAGTATGTCAATTCTGAACGCCTCATCTCTCATTTGTCAGGATTTTATTCCTGGGCGTTTCTCTCGGTCAGCATTGCCCAACTTTTCCTATCATGGAGGGGAAATTAGAGCAGAATAGGGTCTGGGTGGCCTCGATGACTAGCGTAAAAGCATTTTTTTGGCCATGGTGGAGGTTGTGCTTAAACATGACATTGGATGGGAGCGGCCAGCAATGGGTTCTGCAGGGTTCAGTTCAGCAAGGTTAAGGTAAGATCAACCAGCAGGCTGCCACCTTTCGTTGGCTGGTTGGTAAAAGGGAAAGACGCCTCTATTTGTTGGCATCAGAGCCTTTGATGGTGTTGCAGTCTATGAATTGGAGCAGCCAGCCATGAGCGATGGAGGGCACCATTCAATTGAGCTGTTGCTCAGTCCATGGACTGGCCAAGTGCAGTTTAGGGCAACACAGGCTGAATGGCTTGTGGGAGCAATGCAATAACGACCACATTAGTTGGTGTCAGCGTGCAAGCAAAGGATGCGAGTGGTCAGTCATGGCACTCATTTGAATGGTGGGCACTATTGAGATGGGCCACCTTCGGTATTGTGCATGTTGTGTATTGAGTCGGTATTGAGGTAGCTGTGGGTCTGTCAGCATGGCCACTGCCCCTCTGCACCTACTGTTGCATGAGTTTGATCTGGATGGCGATGCATATGCACAGAACAAGTGGGCGCCGTAGTTATGTGTCAGAAATGTGAGCGCCGCTTTTGCTCAACACTGATTTGCTCAGCAGCTGTCCGGATGTGCCTAGGGGCTTGGCAGAAACAGTGTCACATCATGTTGCCATACCAGAGCATTTCAAAATTTGGAAGTGGGTCCCCATGGCATCATGTGAATGTACCTTGTGCAGCTGTGTTTCATGCAATGTACCATTATTGCTGGTTGCGACAAGTAGGGGCTGGTGCTGTCACTGCGATGGGTTGGAGGAGCCCTTACTTATACAGTCGCAGGATGGTATAATACTGGTGCTCTTTGCCACCTGCAACCGCATGTGTGAGGTATCCACTGAGGGGGGTGAGTCACAGATGCTCTCCCCATCAGCACTTGCTCTTGTACACAGAGATCATCATATGACCATGGTATGCACCTCCCCAGGGAAGGATGTTGGCCCTCATTTTATGTGCAACAGCACAAAGATCCTGCTTAGGGTGGATTGGCAGTTGATTGTTCCTTGTGCATGTAAATACCCTGTCCAACTAAATGTAGTAGAGACACAATTTGGTGTTGCATTGGAATTCAACAGTTTTTGGCTGCTATTCAGCCACTACCATGTGCAGCAGATCGCCAAGGGCCCAACCAACTCTCTGCTCCACTGTGAGTTCTGCAAGGTTGACACTCACCAGGCACGAAGTGCTTTCAGTGCAACACATGCATGATCAAATCCACTTTTGCTGCTTTCAGGGAACTTAGGATGCCAGCATGCAATCCATTCAGGACAACCTGCAGGCCGGGGCAGATGGTGCCCAGTGACATCTTTGCCAGCTGCAGGGACTGCTACATTGGGACGTTCTCAGTTGGGAATGATTCCGACCACTGCGACTCGTGCCCTCCAGGGATGTACAACAACAGAACGGGCCAGTCCAAGTGCAAAGTGTGCCCCGAGAACACACACACGTTGGAAAGCAACCGGACCAGCATTGAGGACTGTGTGTGCAAGCTCAACTTCTTTGAACCCCGGAATCGGACTGGGCATCCTTGCTTGCCATGTCCAGATGGTGCAAGGTGTGATGGAAATGGGGCCTGGGTAGAGCCACTGAAAGGCTACTGGGTTGCTGAAGATGTAGAGGAGAGGTCCACAGTGTACGAGTGCTCACTGAGGTCTGCATGCCCAGGAGAAGGCCCGGGCCAATGCAGAGAGGGCCATGCCGGCAGGTGGGGAACTGTCCTGCTCTGGGGCCATAATAGCTGTGGAACACATTGGTAGAACAGATGGCAACCGAGTGATGCACACTGCGATTTTTTCCAAACACAAAGCTGTACAAGATTGTATGCAGTAGACATCTGCCTTGTCTGTGGACGCTGCTGGGGGAACACAATGGACGTGGGGCAATTGGCGAATATGTGGCGAAGCAGCATGCAGCACGTTACAGTCAGTGAAAAGACAAAAGCTGCTGTATGACAGTGTGCTCTGTTCTTCTCCTTGGTGGTGCGCATAGACAAATGCGTGCTTTCTTAATGTGTGGGTGTACCACCTGTGCAGCAAGATGCAAAGAACATGCCTCAGATCCAGATGTTCCTAAGCACAGGCCCTGCATGGTATTGCCCAACGTGAAGTCGATCCCAGCCCAGCATAGCCTCACATGCGATCGCAGAAATGGCTCACGCCAACTGGCCTTGGCAACAGGTGCCAGTGTACTCCCTGACAGTGCATTGTGCAGACCTGCATTGCGCCGCAGCTGCTGTTGAATTGCAGTACAACCTGTGTAGTTCAGACACACTGTGAACCTGCAGATACTGGTCATTTATGTACAAATTCCTACGTCTGAATGCACCCTTTTCCTTGTGTTTGGCACAGGATGTGTGACGCATGTCAGAAGGGCTACTTTTACGTCTTTGACAGATGTTTCAGGTGCATCTCCAAGCGTGTCCTGACGGTGCTATTTGTGTTTCTCATTGTTGGCTGGTACATGCTGAATGTGGTCATCTCAAAAAGTCTTCCCTCAGTGGACATCCTGCTGAGCTGGGCGCAGCTTGCCAATGTCATTGGAGACTTGGACCTCAGCTGGCCCCTTACCCTGGAGATAGTCTTTGGCGTTGCAAACTTGATGGACTTCGATGTGGACATCATGGAGCCCACATGTTTCTACAGCGACTGGAGCTATGAAGACAACTTCTTTGTGCAGCTCTGCCTGCCCTTCATCATGGGCTTCTTTGCCCTGATCGGCTACCTTGTGGCCAGCCTCCTCAAGTTCCTGGCAAAGAACCCGGACACCAAACGCTACCAGTTTCTGCGCATGTTTCAGTTTCTCCAGAGGGTGCCTCGGAGTCAGGCTGAGCTGGACGCAAAATGGGACATGACTGTGGCAGCCTTCCTTTCTTCCATTGAGGTCACATACATCACAATCGCCAAGTACTGCTTCGATGCATTCAAGTGCAGGGATGTGCATGGCGTCATGGTCCTGTGCGCTAGTCCAGAGATCGAATGCGGCTCGAGTAAGCACAATGTAGTGCGTGGCCTTGCTGCTGCAGGCATCCTGTTTTACGTCATTGGTTTCCCACTGTGGGTCTCCTGGAGGCTGTCATCACTGCGCAGCAGGCAGGCCTTTGCAGATCCAGTGGCCCTCCGCCGATATGGCTTCCTGTACCGCAGGTGGGAGTTTTGTGATCAAGTGCTCGACAGCAAGAAAACACTCGGAACATTGACTCAGATAGTCATATGGCACAAAGCTGCAAGTGATGCTGCTGCACAAAGAGCATGTCTATAGCTTCAGGCACACTCTCAACTGTCTGTATGTGAAGCCAGACACTGTGATTGTGCCCAAATTAGTCAGGCATGTACTTGTGGACTCTCCGTTCTTTGAACCAGTGCCAACGGAGTGGCTTTGCTTTTGCGTAATTTGTGGTTTGCCTCAATCTGGTCTTCATTGCTTGCTCCTTTACACAGTCTGGGGCTTGCTGGGTGGATTGACAGTTTCCTGGGTGTACCGTGCAGGTACGAGCTGGAATATTTCTGGACTGGCCTAGTGGTCCTGGTTCGCCGAGTGCTGTTTGTCCTTGTCCTCGTCTTCGTCCACAATGCTGCATTCCAAGTAGCGCTCCTGGCAGCCATCATCATATGCTCCCTCATGCTCCACGTCTACAGCGCCCCATACGTTGACACGTGCGTTCCCTGCAGCATGCAGTGGCATGTATATGTTCTGATGGGGTTGTTGAGAATTATGTGCTGACAATGGCATCCAGTTCGTAGCTCTGGGTACACTTCTTTGACCTTATATCGATGGATCAGTTCTTGGATAACATGCTTGTTGCAACGTAGCAGCACAAATCCTGTCAGGAAGCTGGCGATGTCAGGCAGTGAATGCCACGACAATGAGATTTTCTCAAAGCCCTTTTGTGTCCACAGGCCACAGAACTTTGCTCCTGGTGGTGGACTTTTTGTGCAACGCTTTTTATGCTGTTGCTCCGGCTGCGCTGGTTAAAGCTGTATTAAACAAGTGACCTGTGGCGGGGCTGGAATTGAACTTGTTGTGCTGGTGACAGGTACTTGGATTGGCTGTTCAGCATCCTCTTGATCTCCCTCTTGATCGAGTGCTTTGGAGGGCTGATGTTTTATGCTGACAATCTCCCCAACGCCAACAAGGGCATTCTGGAGGTGTTTGTGCTCTCGGGGTTGTTCCTGTTGGTAGCAGTGTTTGTGTACACATTTGTTCGGGAGATGAAAAAGAAGGTCGAGATTCTAGAGATCAGGCGCATGCACTGCCGGGCGGTCCTCAACAAAGATGTCTTTGAGGAGGATGCCGATGGCACAGGGCGATGGGAAAGGAAAACGCGCTCCAGCCAGGTGTGCAGCATGGTCTGCCTGATGTTACCCGTTGCCTTTGTTTTCGTTGTGCTGCGAGCCGCTTTGTGTTTGGAACTGTGCTGATCTTTGTCAAGGTGACGGTGTGCTGTAAGCACTCTTTGTTGTGTGCTCTTAGTTGTGCTAATGATCCAAAACCCCCATAGTTGGGTTCGTTATTGAAGGATCCTTGTCACTTTGGTGACTGAATCTCATTCTACATAGCGTTCATTTGTTGGCCCTTGCTGGTAGACTGTAGAAGGGAGGAGGACTTGTCAACTCTGATGAAATCATCGGATCTGCGCTGCACATCCGTGTGAAAAGCCCACACATTGTCACCTTCATTGCCAGCTTCTAGCGCAGCCTTGTGCTCTTGATAAATTGCTTTGCTGTTGCTTTGCCACACAGCCGAACAGGGGATCCAGCCCGCTTGATGGGGCACAGTATTCTTGTGGAGAACTGAATTTGCTGCAAGAAGGGAAACATGCGTGGCAGTGCACTTTCCACCAGGCCCTGGCATGCTCACCTCGCAACCACACGAATCCACTGCCTGCTGACGATCTGAGCTCTTACCTGTGCAGGTCAGCAGAGAGCTCACTTGCACTTTCAACCCAAACTTTGTGTACAAGGCCCTGAAAGACTCTGACGAGGAAATGCTGCTGCGCTGGGACAAGCTGAGTGACATGCTGAAAGAGTACATGGCTGACCGCTCAGAGACCAGTTACTTGAGTCTGAAACCTGTGGCCAAATTCTGGCGCAAGCTGGTGGAGAGGTTCCCTGAGCTTATTGACTTTCTGACTGTGGCGGATGAGGACACCCGAAATGACTTCAAATCTTTTGCAACCAAGTTGTACAACGACTTTTATCTGAAGAAGAACATCGAGAGCGCGCCCATATTCAGAGTGCTGAACTGGCGAGATCGGGCGCCCCTTGCACAGTGGCTGGCCATGGCGGAGGAGAAGGATCTGGTTTTCTTCAGGGAGTTCATGGTTGACATGTACAGAGCAGCGAAGTTCCCCGGTGCTGCAGAAGATATGGAGATGAAGGTGTGTGATCACCTGGGGAGTCCGTGCTGACTTCTTCTGCCGTGCCATGCCTTGTCTGCTTGCAAAATGGTCAAGGTTGAGCCATTCATACTTCATTCATACAGATTGTGTAATGTACAGAACGTTTTGCAGTTTGTTGTTTCATCCCTTGCCCATCACTTGCACATTTTGCACATCCATAGCATGTTCAGGCTATGCTCCAGTTTTTGGAGCTTATCGAACAACCATTGCTTGCACCTTGTTTCTTAGTCAGTCATTAGTGTGCCCTTGGTGTAGTTCTTACTCTTAGTCAGTCATTAGTGTGCCCTTGGTGTAGTTCTTACTGAAGACTCCTTAGAGTCAATCAGTTTTTTGTGCAAGGGGCAGGGCAGTTCTGGAACTCTGTTCCTGTTGCTTTGCACAAAACAAGCGGGATGACAATATCAGCCCTTCGAATACATTGGCTAACATTGTGAGAAACGAATTTGGTTGGGAAGTCGCAGCCATAGGAGTATGCGCATTATAGCTCCGTCCCGATATGTTGTGTGCTGACAGATTCGGGACAAGGGTGGACACGAATTGGCGAGTCCAGATGAGGGCAAAGCACAGCATTTCCCTGGCAGGTTGGCGAGATTGTGTGGCTGGAACGAATTCGTCCGTGTGCTGTCGAACAACACACACATTTTGGAGGAAATCAATGAGAAGCGAGGGCCGCTGAGGCACACTGCAAAGAAACAGATTATGACTCAAGCCATGGTTGTGACAGCAGCAGCGAAATTCAGGGCAGCCTCGAAACGGGGTGCCATGGAGAAGAAGAGCGGTGCAGTCTCGCATAAGGGGGACTCGCTGTTGCAACGGCCCCAAGAAGAGGGAATTGTCGTCGGTGCACAATTTGTGGCGGACGGGCAGGTGGCAGACCCGTCCAACAGGAATGAACCACACGATCATGCTTGGAGAAATCGGGATGCAGAACACACGTCCGTGCCTGAGAGGGGCATCGGCAGAGCTATACCGACCAGTGAGCAGCCACGCACCAACAGAGGGAGTGACTCACATTCTGAGGTGCCCTCTGGCGTGCATCCGGAGTGCGATGGGGATGGCAACCCATTTGGTGGCTGCATCGAGCCGCACATTTCATTAATTAATATGGGGCCTGCGGCGCCACAGCGTCCAGCGACAGGGGTGTATCATCAAAGCTGGGGTTCGGAGTCAAAGGCCAATAATCAGGTGCGCATGTCAAGTGCACAGAGGGGTTCCCATCGGTGGCAGAGAAGACACCAGAGCATGGGGAACCTTGTTCTAACTGTAGTTGTAGATGAACCAGAATTGTCGATGCCATCGGATCAGGTGGATGGATCGTAGTTTTCGTGACGGTATCGTGCAAGCCACATGGCAAGTAAATATGGGGCGTTGCTGTGGAGGCTGCAAATATATAGCCCGCCCCTTCGTGGCCCTTCCAAATTTTGTGGGAGCTAGGTTCCGTAGGTATCAGAGGTCTGGAGAGGGCGAGGTTGGGGACGGCAGGAGTAGGTGCAGAAGTGTGTGAATGCTACACATGGACGTCTTTGTTGGCTGCAAACGTGACAGGAAGCCATGAACAAGGATGTGTTGAACGGGGAGGTGTGTGGGGGGACGTCACTGCATTGGAACGTTTTGAAAACGCATGGTTCTGCCCGAAGCCCACTGATCAGATGCTGTTGGGTGAAATAAATACACCATGGCAACTGAGGTGAGTGCCTGGCAGGCTTGTGCTATGTGACACAGTCTACGCATTGAATGTGTGGAGTGGTGGCCTTGGGTGGACACCCTGGGTGCCGGGTGCGAATGGCCCTGTTTGGTTTTCTTCGGTGGACAGGCAGTGGCGCAGCGGGGGAGTTTTGGCCCAGGGTTAATCCATGGATAAATCTGCGGACCACACAATGGCTTGTCACGTCAATGCGTCAGTGTTGATATGTAGGCCGATGAGGGATCCATTCTCTGTGCCTGTGGACAGCCAAGCAGTGTGATGCAGTGCACCACACAGCATGACCGCACAACGATGTCCACTTGTAGCCTGCAGCCTGTTTCAACATTCCCCATGCGAAAGGGCGGTGCTTCATCGTGTCCCCGACAAAGGCGGTAGTGGAGGAGTGCCTGTACGCGAAGTCCTGCAGGCGAGAAGATGAGCATACCAGAAGTGAATCATCCAGCCTAGGATGAAACAGTGTCTGTGGTCACCACATCCACAATATGCTGGTGGCTGTGGCGTGCGAACGCCTCGAAATATTGAGGATTGATATTACTTTGGACTAATGGGTCCCAACTGAGCAGGTTTTGGGAGCCACATGTGGCCAATGTCAGATGCAACAATCGGATAGTTGGACAGTCGGTGCGGTCCGCCTGCACAGGATCCCGAATCAGCCAGGACGAGTCCCTGGCGTCCCTGCAATTTGCCACAACTTCGATGTCGCCTCACAACAGCTGCCCACACCACATTTGCTGTATGGATAGTCCCTTTTCTTATTCCAAAATAATAACGTCACAATTCAGCCTCCAGGTGCCTCCCCCCTCCTATCACAAGGTATGTGGACCTTGTGCCGCTGAGCAAGAGCGTGCAAGGCGGCATAAAGCCCCCAAACTGCTCGAAGCCAAAGAATGCTCAGTCTCAAGAAAAGAGAAATTCGACACTCCGGGGGGAAGTCTTGGCACATCAGCAATTGGCTTTATGTTTGTGCAAATGATCCGAGACGAGAATGGATAGTCCCTTGTCCATTACGATGCAACCAAACTCAGTGCATCCCAGTGGCTGAACAGCCGCTCAATCATGTGTTTATTGTGACAAAGAACTGTCACTCAAACCGCCAGAGTCACAGAACTACCGATCATCCCCAGCACAGAACCGGGAAGGAAAACAAGTTGTGCAGCGCCGGGCACCTTCTTCCCAGCGTGCGCAGTTTGCTGCTGGGCAGGGTCGTTCTTTCAGTGCAGTCGGGCGTTGGGAGCGGCCCTTGGCCTTGCAGCTGGATTTCGTGCGCCGAGGGTGGCGTCTGTGGCAGCGGCTCCTTGCCTCTCTCAAGCCGCGCTGAGGAGCTGGAATAGCATGACGGCCAGGTGACCTCCCAGCGCGAAGCGAATGGCCCTCCAGAAACTCCCCTGCGCTCCAAGCCACCAGGAATCGTGCCTCCGTCTTTCGCCGCGATCAGCGATGGAACACCCCAGCCCACATCCCACTTGTCGTCAACTCTCCTGGCGAGGCGCAGTCACGTTTTGGCGTCGCCAGCAGGGAGTCGCATTGAAACCCGGATTGGCAAATCTTGCAGGGCCTCACGTGCTTGCGCGCCCTGCTACTATGCCCTCGCGCCGCGACGACCGGCCACATCAGATTGCCTTGATCCTTTCGAAGGGAAAACGCGCTGCTGCGGTGTTGGCTCAGTGCATTCCCGAAGCGGGATGCGGCCCTGCTGCCCTGGCCGTGGGCTGCGTGACGCTTCCGTCGCGATGGCTGGCACAAGGTCCCTTGCTCTCGGGAACGCCAGCGTTCGGGGACGCGTGTGCGTCGGTATGCGGCGCATCGCGGTGTCGTGGATTGCCTGCTCTGGCTCTGTAGTCGCCCGCTCTCTTCGGCAAGCAGCAGGGCACCTCATCGGCTGAACGCTGTGTGCTCACTGTTGCCCATGAGTGAGCTGTTGGGATTTGTGGAAAACTACCAAAACGCACGGCACCTGCAAGGTAGGCCTCAATTGTGGCGGGCTGGTAGGGGTGCCAGTACTTGATGTTTCACTTGGCCGTGTATGCTTCTCCGCGGCTGACGGCAGCGACTGAACGAAGGACAGGAGGGTATGGGGGGCATCATTTCAATGCGTTCTGGGAAGTTAGGAACATATTGGAATTGATGGGAATCGAATCGATGCCACCCAGCCAAAGCCACCTGGCCAAAGTGTGCGGAGAATCAGCTTGTCGCCTCTGGTTTCCATCTGCTGCTGCTTGCAGTAACTGCAGCTTAGCCTGCAGTGCTCTCCTTTGAGGAAGCCTGGTCAGTGCAGTTCGTAGTCTCTTTAACCTTTGTGGGCTCGTGCCGAAAGGTTTAAGCTGAACAATTGGCACAGGTACCAACTGATTAGCTCACAGCATTGCTATTGAGTCACACAGTTTGCTGTTCAAGTTGCGGCTGTTGGATTGTTTAGCTCTCTCGCTCGGCTGTTTTCTGAAATAATGGTGTTTTAAGTGTTAGTGAGGAGACCGGCAGATCAGCGCTGGATGCAAGCCTAGACTCGAAAAAGGAGAACTCGTATTACTATGCGGTGAGGGTTCATTGCTATCTTCGATGCACCAATGAACTGCGATGGAAATTAGACTGCACACGAAACTGCGGAAGCACGAGTCCATATTGAGGGAATTAGACACTGCACAGCTCTTTCACCCATTAGTTGCTTGCAAGGTTAAGGAAGTTTGCTGAAAGAAATCTATCCAATTTTGGTCTGTTCAGCTCTTCTGACAAGGATGTGATATTACTGTTCGTGGTCGTTGTGGCTTGCCTGCCTTAAATTGCTTCTGTCCCAAATAAATGATCTTGTGCTGGAAAGCGAAATGTCGTTGCAGACAGGGCCTCTGAAATGAGAAGGAGGTCACAATCGGAAATATTGAGTCGTCAAACCTCAGCAACCAGTTTTGGAGGAAAAGGAAGTCTGAATTATACCCTCTGAGCAGCCCCATAGTTGCCTTTAACCAAAAAGTGCTTATGCACCGCACGTCCACTGGAGATCGCTGTGGATTTGGGCTCCCCCTGCCCTTGTGTGTCTATTTTGCTGCTGCAAAGGCATGTGCTTCTCACCCTTTCGAAAAATTGCCATTTTTACAGCAATGCTAAAATTGCAGGTATGCTGGCCTGATGACGTTTACAAACAAGTGTTGTCAAACCCACAGTACTGAACGTGCTCACATGATCATCTGGCTATGTACTCTTAACTGCTAGCTGCAACTTGGATAGAGTTCAACGAAAGCTGAAGTTTCTACGATGGAGAAGGAATACACGTAATTTGCACAGGAAAATAGATGTGGGACAGAAGAACCATGTTTCTGTTTTGGTTGCTTGTGTGCCTTGGCCTGTCAAAGTTTTGTGTGCATCATCCCTCACCGTGAAGTAGAGGCCAATGTCCTTGCTTCTGGTGTGCATGCCCAGTGCATAAAATTCTCGCCACTATCAGTGGGCATGGTTCAGCATGGGGCTGTTGTTCTTGTCGATGTTTTGGGCCTGTACTCATCCACCAAAAAACACCCCCCGCCAAGGTTCTGATACTGACGGACAAACAACCACGTGCTTGTGCAGCACCAGAGAAGGACAACAGGTGAAGAGCCAGCCCCTGCCCCTGTTCACCGCGTCATACACCGCTCGACGTCACAGGTGATGGACCAAGTGGAGGCAGTGTTCAGCTACCAGTTCAGGGATGGGAGCAAGGTTGCGAAGGTGTATGTGCCCATGGAAGGCGTCGGCGACCTCCCTGACGACTTGATCGAAAGCAGCTTCACGGAGAAGAGCATGAACCTCCAGATCCGCGGCGTGAAGCAGAACAGGACGATGCAGCTGTCCGTGGCGGAGCTGGATGGGGAAATCGTTCCTGAGGGCTGCTACCACAAGAAGCTCGCCAACAAGGTCGTGGTGACACTGAAGAAGAAGCCCTCAGAAGACGGCCACTGCAGCGTCTGGACCAAGCTGAGGAGGTAGAGGGGCTGAGGACCTGTTGTGTGAGACGCCCTCGTGGATGAACGGCTGCCTGTCCAGCAGGCCAGAAACGCATGCTGCCGGCTTTTCACTTGTGCACATTGATCGAGCGCCCTGCCGCTGTGGCGGGCAGGAATGAGGGAGAGGTCGTAACGGGGCGCAATTGGGTTGGGATGAATGTGAGCCCTGCTGCATTGGGGTTGCTGCTGTTATGCAGATCGGGGCGTAGCGAAGGGCAAGCGATGTTGGCGCGTCGTGCTGTGGAGCCTGTTGGTCGAGGATCGGAGGGGGGGGGGGGGTCTTGCACACATCCTGCGCTCTGTAGTGCGGGGGCTGAGAATGGGATTGGCTGATCGGAGTAGGGACGCAAAATTGATGTTGTAACAGCGTTTGTTGGTCCCCATTGCCAGTTTGTATTCTATTGGTGCGTGAAGGTTACGACAGTGTTTCAGCAAGTGCTGCCACGTCAAGTATAGATTCATGCCGCAAACTTATCCATTTCATAATGCGCCGAACGGATGTGTAGTGTGAACCCAGAGGGGGGGCGAGGCGCATGTCTTTCAACTTCATGCGTGACAACAGCTGTCGCCCCTGCCAGTACATCTGTTGTTCACCACACGTGCTGCTCGGCGATCGATGCAGTGTATCGCGTTGCGGGCGCTCGTTTATTATGCATACAGGCAATGACGTCTGCGTGGAGACCTAGGGTGGGCGCGAACTTTGGACACGGACTATTATACATGGGTTGCCTTCAGTCTGGACGTACACTCTGGACATACCATGGACGGATCATGACTTGCAAAGTCGAAAGGTTGCATAAAAGGGAGCCCAATTTAATGGAAAATTCTCTCTCGCAAGCCTGCTCGGCCCTTAAGGTCCCTCACGACGCCAGCGACACGTCCCGGTAAGCTGTGAGCTCCGCCGCGTGCGCCTGCACGAACTTGTGCACCGCCTCCCTGGCCACAGCCGCCACCGCCACCTCGTTGACGCCCCCCTGCCCGCCCTGCAGCTGGCGCACCTGGCCCTGCAGCTCCCGCCGGAGCACCGGGAAGTGATCGTGGTACAGGGCCTGCGCCCAGCCCTCGGTCAGGAACGCCAGCAAGTCGGCCACCTGGCCGCTGTCGTACTTTTCGACGACGTTGTTGAGGTACGACACGGGCAGGCCCGCGATGCGGCGCAGCATGTCGCGCGCCGATGGCTGCCTGCCGACGCGCAGGCACGAGCGCACGAGCCTGTCGGCGCCGATACTGAGTTGGAAGTAGCCGCCCTGGGTTTGCGTGGAGAGCGTCCTGCCGCCCTGCGGGTGAGCCAGACGCAGCGTTGGGTGAGGAGGGGGCGATATCACACATCGGTGTGTGGGGAGGTAGTGCGGATGTCGTGATTGCGCATGGGAAACTTGACGTATGGGCGAGGAGGATTCAATGAGATTGGCGTGCCTCGTGGCTGATAAAGGTTGTGCTGTTGATACGTGTTGGTCATGATTAACGCATGATGTTAATGTTTGGCCCAAAATGCGTACGCATCTCCTGCACATGTGCGTGGGAAAATGGGGGTCCACTGGGAGTGCTGCGTGCAGCATTCCCTGACACACCTGGCCTGGCCCCCCAGAAAGTATAAGCAAGCGTGACCCAGATTTCGGCCAATAGCCAGCAGGCTATGAACTGGCGAAATTGATTTGAAACACATTCGACCACACCGTGCCCAAAAGACAACCTTGTCAAGTGCAGACCACACAATGCGACATAGCATATTAGCACTCGCAAGTGTTTGTTCCCAGGGAACTGGCACTCTGACAAACAGATGTCGCATATGGGGGCACTGGTAGCTGAACCGCGGCCCAGAGTTGAATATGATTTCAACAGCGCCAGTCAGCCAAACAAACAGGCCCACATGTCATGCGAAGTTGTGGTGGACATTGCGGTGCAAATCTTCACTTTGGGTGCGTGTTGAGAACCGCATTGCGGGCACAACAACAAAGATGCGGCGAAGTTTCAGAGGGGCATCCCTGCAGAGCCTTCGACGCAAAACGATATTTACCAGATTTACATCGCTTGCACAACTGCGAAGGCAAAAACTATAGCACAAGAACTGCTCAATACAGACTGAAACAGAGTTGGAAGCCGCCCATAAATACCTCGGACTCCTGCAGGGAAGGCTTCTCGTAAGCTTCAGGGACGCCAGCGTAAGTGAAATACCACCCTCCCGGCAGTGTGCACTCCGCTGACTTCGGCTCCTCCATCCGCGGAAGAGATGTCCCGACGTCCGTCTCTCCCCTGAGGCGCCCGGCCACGGACGCTGCCAGGCGCTGGCCCACCTAGCAATAGATCGGCACACCAGCAATTGATTCAACAAATTGAAAGCAGTGCGAATTTCGGCGATGTGGTGCACGGCCATCACATCTTGGGCGACATGCTTACGCACCTGCGGCTGACGTCCATCCGGAAAGGTTAGACGTTGATGCAACTCTGTGGTTGCATTGCCATTAACACAATACCGATCAATGACTGGACAAATGCCCATACGTCAAGAATTGCAAGCATTGATGTGTGTGTTTGTGTGTGGCAACGTTGCATCAATGTTGGCACGCTGGCATTGCAGCGCCTTTATTCGGCATTGCATCAACAATGCGCTTCGCGCAATCTCGCATCATTTTTAATCAACTTTTTCCAGACGTCGCGGCCCGGATGCAAGGGCTGTCGTTCTATGGAAAAGCAGCGCAGCGCTCGAGAGGGATGACATTTTCCCACTTTACAAAACCACACTCAACGGGTTTGTACGCTGACCCACCTCCCTGCTGTCGAAGTTGCCCAGTTGGAGCCCCGTGCGCCCTAGCTCCCGCGAGTACTTGGCGATGGAGCCGGCGGCGTAGATGCGGTCGTCGTTGGTCCTGAACCGCGCGTCCACCACCAGCCGACCGTCGTAGACGAGGCCGCTGCCGTTGATGCACCTGAACAGGCCGGGGTCGACGTCCGGCGCGTCGCAGGCCACCAGAAGGTTGCAACGCACCACTGAAGTCCTCGTGCCGCCGTCTTCGTCGGGATCCGTTACCTGGCAGCACCGACTCATTTGATGTGCAGTGGCGGAAACGAATGTTCTTGTCACGCCAACAGCGTTGCCATTCTGACATTAAGCGACGACATCCCGGTGGTGCCGCGGCGAGATCCTGGCAGCCGCTCTCGGGAGCATGCCCACGTTGTGTATATCCGTGCGAGACGCTGGGAAAAAATCGGCCAAAGTGTACGGTCCTGGAAATCGTATACCATGTTATGCGTTCAAAAGTGGTGTGAAAATCGCGTAGGGATTGTGTACCAATCGTGTACTGATAACAAAGTACACGGCTGCCGCTGGTACACGGTTGAAATCGGGTAAAACCATGTTCTTTATCGTGTCGTCCATGGCGCTAAAGTGTACACTTTCGTGTACCAGTCAGGGCTGAAAACTACACGATTTTAGCGATCGTGTAAGTCGTGCTCAGAAGTACCCGATTGTTGCACGATTTAACGCGACTTCACACGATTGCACATCGCGTAGAATGGTCGAATTTTTACCAGTGAAAATTGACATCGCGTGTCACATATAATGAGTTAAAGTCCAAAGAAAGAGCCGCTCCATCCAACAAGCAATATCGTTCCACTCAAGGAGCGCTCTATTGAAGCACGGTCTTAGTGACATCCAGTAATCAGTACAAAACTGCAGCAACGTTGATGTGCCTTGCTGCAGCGAATTTGTTGATGCGCTCCCTGTCAACGCCGCTGCGAGCCTCGGGCATCAACGTCCCATTGGAATTTTCCCCGGATGCATTTGATCATCAAAGTTTGATGATGACGTTATCACCCGTCGACGGGGCTTGAACAGTAACCCCCTGTCAATCGCCAAGTTCACCAAATTGCGACCGTCTTTGTGTGTAACACATCGCTGCATGGATATTGCAGCATCATTGGCACGCAGCGCATCAACAAAGTCGTTACATCAAGGCCCGTCAATGTTGCTGCAACTCTATCCCGAATTCTAAACCTCAGTGGCTTTTTCAACTGCTTCAGCAATACAGCCAGCGGAAATAACCCAGATGTTTTTTTCCGCGAAGGGCTGCAGTGGCTGGTCGTTCACCTGACACCGCGTTTGCCAGTCAGAATGCTTATGGAGGACAGCGGTATATTCCTTATCAAGAAGGCATCGACTGGCCAATTGCGACGTGTGGTGTAATGTCAACAATCCAGAGTTTGATTGAGCTATTTCGAATGGATTCTGAATTAATTATATCATACAGCTCTATTGAACAGTACTGTGTAAAGTAGCAAAGTTCTAGTGTATGGAATGGTAATCAAATTTCAATTGTTGGCGAACTGAGGTCTTAACTACTTCTTAGTAATTCTTGCAATTTCCAAATGATGAGCATGCCGTGGAGACATGACTTGCGGCCCTTTGCCCGATACGATGCTTCAAAATGCCGTTGATCACACTGTACTATGGTTATCCGCTGTGCAACATCCTACAATTCTTCCTGCAATTCGAACCTAGCATTCCACTGCGGGCACTACTTACTCCCGACCCTCTCGAAAGCATGCTTGGACAATTGCCATGTCTTGGATTCTTGGCCTTTCCATCCTCTGTTCCAAGCTTTATAATTCGTGTGAGCCCAAAAGGCGAATGAGCTAATAGGTGAATGGGCCTAGAATGCGTGCGAGCCCAAATAAATGTCGCTTTGCCCGAAGCACCGGCGATTATCCGCCCCCGCATTTCGAGCCAGACTCGCAACGCATGAACCCAGAATTGCTCCACTCGAAACGGCCTTGCGTCGGGACCACCTGCCCAGCTCCTCCCACCTCGAACAGGCACTCCACCTCCTCGTCCTGCACTTCCTCCACCTCCACCAGGCTCATGACCTCGGGCTGGACCAGCGGCGCGCCTACCTTGCTGGCCGCCTCCCGCGCGCACGCCGCCATCCCCGCATCCTGCCCCTCCGGGACGACGTGCCTTATGTCCAGCCCCGCCTGGCGCTTGTCCTGAAGGACGCTCAGCGCCTCGTACGCCTGCAGCGTGGCGCCGTAGACCACGGCGCACCGTGGCTGGTGCTCCTGGGGGTAGGCGCCGACGCGCAGGGCGGGGAGTGTGACGACTGAGTCGAAGTCGGCGCGGGACGTCTGCTGGAGGTAGCGGCGCGTCTGCTCCTGCGCTCTCGTTCGGTGCACAGGATGGGGCTGTCAATGAGGAGCCGTCCCAATGGCAAGATTTTGGCCGTTTAGCAACTTAAAACGTGCAAAACATGTTTGATCATCAACAGAGGTAAGAGTTTCACATCTGCTGATGTTTGAACAAACCCTGAGCTGGAGCACATCTTGCATTCGTTGTTCTAACTGCGTTGACACCTCGGTTGTGGTCACGCTGAACGCGTTGAGGCACTGCATTATTTCAAATGTTTTAATCCCCGCAATGCATTCGAGATTATGCAAAATGTTGAGAACGGAGCACACCACGTTCTCTGAGACCCTCAGAAAATGTGGTGTGCCCCGATCTTAGACTGAGAGGACTTCTTTCTAAGCTCACGGTTTCCTCGGTGTTCACCAGTACCCGCTGATGCATGATGCTGGTGGACCATGGGCAGAATGTGCTGGCGATCCGTGCTCGCGACCAGGGGCTTGAAGCCGCTTGGCGGCTTTTGCACGGGTGTCAGCACCCGCAGGGCGACAGATGGCCGGCCTTGCGGTAACCTCAAGGTATGGGATCTGAACCTTTCTGATTCAGCAATAGGAACTCGGTGAAGTACACATCCGAGCTACGCACAGCATGTACGCTAACTAAATTCCGCAATTTCGCTGTCCTGGACGCGGAAAACCGTGAGGTCCTTTCATCACCGTTTTCCCACATCCAAGAGTGCAGGCGCGGGACATCCTTGCGACGACTCATCGCGCTTATTCCGTTCTCTCACCTGAAGTCCGGCGGTGATAAGAAGATAGTCGTACACCAGTTCTTGACCCGAGGACAGCCCCACCACCCTCCTTTCCCTATCCAAATCCACCACCTCCCCTTCCACGACCTTTATTCTGGACCGAACCCTTCGCTGGGCGGCTTGCAGAGCATTCAGACCACCGCTGAGCTTCTGTTCCAAGGGATCGTCGGGAGCGATGAGCACGATGGAAGTGAAGTACATGTCTTGCAGCATAAGGAGGTGCTCTATTGTAGACAAGCCACATTCTGAGGCTCCCACCACGACAATCTGTGGACTGCAGCCGTAGGTCAAATTCCCTGCAAAAATTGTGGCTCGTGCCTCGCTCGGGAAAGCTGGTAATTCCTCTGCGCCGATAATAATCACATTTGCCAATAATGGACGAATTGGCGCTTAAGCCAGTACTTCAATTACAATACAACGCCATAAAGTGGACAGACACATCACAAAGACCCAAAGGCTTTTGAACATCTTGGATCAATCCAGCCATTCAAGGAGATGGACTTTGCAATTTATATCAGGATGTAATTGGATGATATTGGCATGTGTGGGTGTTCATGGGGTGATCGCGATGAGGCGATGGTCTATCCATTGCTTGCTGTCTCTGCACAGTAAATTTCCATCAAAAATAATGATAGCAATGGCGCAGAGTTGACGTCCATTGACACAACGACTTTGCTGCTGCCCTGTCATTCATTTCAGCGGCAGCCCTCGCGCCTCAGCGCCCATCTGCTTTGATGCCCCTTGCTCCATTGACGTTAACGGGCCAGGAATTCTTTTCCACTGTTCGCCCTTTAACATCAAGGGAATGAGCGTATACATATACTATCACTACGTAGTGATAGGAGACCCCACTAGCTGCTAAGGACGTCAACGTCATCGCCACTGTTGTTTACAACATGTTCGTGCATGGTCGTTAATGCAGGACTGCTTAGAAATGTACCCAGAATTTCCGTGCTGCAAAGGACATCAATGTTGCCTTATTATCGTCCTTATTCCCTGAACGGCAGCGACAGAACCCTTGTCCACCCGCCCTAAACTCTCAACCTCGAACGACGTCGCCGGAATTCCCCGTCACCCGGGTGGGACGTCGCCGCCCGGTGACTGAGAGCCTTCTCGACACGGTCGACGGCCCCGGCGACCTACCCCCCACCCCCACTTGTGACAATCCCGCCGACGATGCGGACGCCCAGCCATCCTCCACCAGGAACAAGAGGGCCCAATAGCGCGTGTTCAAACGTGCACAAAGTTTACGGGCTTCGGCAATTTTGTGCTCTTAGCGTGCATAACTTTGATGAAATGTGTTTCATGTGTGTTCCCAAAAGTGCTGTTTGGTCCTTTTCTTGGTAGGGAGCTCCCTATCCCTTTCGGCGACGTCGCCAGGGATCGCGTCGACGCTGCCGGCGACGCCGCTGCCCGAGGTCTGGATTTTCTCTGCGTCCGACACGGCGCTGTGCTTCCGAATTGAACATTTCGCATGGCGCAGTTCGTACGTCTCAAGGAGAGGCATTTACAAACCTGGGAATTTATCATCCGCTTGCCCTTGAACAGTGTGTTCTTGGTAATTTCAAAGAGGCTGGTGTCGTGGAAGTCCTCTGAATCCTGTGCGCGAGCCCGTCGCGGGACGGGTCGGAAGTAGTGCAGGACTTCTGGCGGAGGTCCTCCCGGAGGCAATCGCAAGTACAACTTGGACTTATTCATTTGATCCATGGTGGACGCCATAAACTCCGGAAACCTGCGCATATTTTATGCCAGAATTTTTCTTTCTTCGCTGCGGAGAGATGTATGTGACGCACATGGTGCACCGATTGCAGTATAACTTGGATGTGTTAATTTGGTCCACAGTGGGCGCCATGAATTCCGCCAACCTGTACATGTTTACTGCGAGTGTTCTGCCTTTCTTCGCTTTCAAGCGACATATATGGCACATGATGCACGGATTGCAGCTTCATATATGAAGCCGTCAATTTATGTTGACGGCTTGTACATTGCGCCAACATGCGATCTCTAAGTGTTTGATGTGTCATTATTGCACTTGCGGTTTTCGCGCGTGTTGGCGCAACATGCAGGCAGCTGTCGCATTTCCGCTGTTCAAGCATCGTAACGTGCCTCATTCGCATGCGATGTCCATGGCGATTGCTCCAGAACTAACCCAACGTCTTGAACCTGTATCTACAGAATATGCACTCCGTCTGGATGCGTGGTCATGCAAGTGAGAAACTCCGCAGTACTTCCTTCAAAACCTGAACCAAATTTTCCTCGCCGTGTCGATAGCGACACCCTCACCGCTCCGTGCTTACTGGATCCGCAGCGCCACTCCCTGCTCTCCCATTTGTTTACCACGCATCGATAAACTCTCGACCAATTTCCAGCAGCATTACCTCTCCCATTCACCTCCCCCAGAACGACTCACCTGTGACCAAAGACCGGGTTCATGTACACCGCCTCCACGGCCGCAGCCCCCCGGCCCCGGTTCCCCGGCCCCAACTCGAAGCCTGATCGCAGCAACTCAAAAGCTTGCTCGTTCTCTGAAACAACGGCAGCCCCAACCACGTCGTCGCCGCACCAACCGGCGATCACGCCTGCCCACTCGGGTGCTTCTTTCCTTTTCCCAAATGCCTCCTCTGACCCTGGCAGGCCCGCCACGAAGCCCTTGATGGCTTCAAACTCCTCTGGTCGCGTTTTTCGGTACTCTATTCCATCCAGGATGCCGTGCTTGTGGAAGATGTACAGCAGCTCGTGGAATTGGCAGTCCGGTGCGGCGACCAGGTGGCCGAAGCTGGAGAGGAGCCAGGGCTCTTCGTCTTTTTTGGGGAGAGTGAGGATGCAGTATTCCTGAGGAGATCAGCGCAGCTTGCTGCGTCGATTTGTGCCAGTGTGCCGCATCGGATTTTCTGGTTGGTCGTCTTTCCTATCGCACTTGCATATTTACTTGCAACTCCAGTTACTCCAGTATTGTAGGCAGAATTGCATGTTGTTTTCCTGTACTCGGTACCGTTGTTCTTTTGTTTTGGGTATCGTCAGTTTTTGGTGGCGTTCAAGCAATCGAGAAAATTCACAGATGCCGGCATCAAGAGTGCACGCCAGTGACAAGCGTGTGTTCGAAGCCTTTGTATATTCAAACGTCACATTGATCACATTAATGTGAGCCGACCTCATGAAGTGGAGACGGTTGGGCTACATCTCACGACCGAAATCGGGCTGAAATGCTTGCATCTAAGATCAGTGCAATGCATGTTGCATGTAGTGCCTTGAATTTTATGGGAATAGTTGTACTACTGCATAACATAGATTAGATAACCGGTGCTCACGGATCACACAGCGCATGAACTTCGTCATTGTCGCTTGTACTTATAACTTCAGAGGCAAAGGGAGTTCCGTTGAATTCACAAGTCAGCTTGAAGCTGCATTGGTGTATGTACATTATGTATGGCGCATGGTCGTCTTTCACCTTTCCCTCGAATGCAGCAAAGGCCTCCGGAAGGAACTCTTGAGCCTGGTATTCGTACTCTGCTTCGAGGCACATCACTGATATGGTGAAAGCGGTGCATCCGTCATCTTCGTCGTCACTGCACAGATCATCCATGGCCACCTGAATATGGTGCTCTGTGAATCCACCATGTGGGACCTGCGGCGATGGCAGCATAACGTGCAAATCAGTGATGGAAAATCGTGTTACGTTCACTTGATGGAAGCGTTTCTGGAGTTTTAATGCTTCTGAAATGGGATTTCTGCTGCTCGCTGTTGCTCAAGGTTGCTCGAATGCGCTGGACTGAATAGGCGGAATTGTCCACCAGCAGCCCAAATTTCGACACATATCGCGATGCGGCTTCCGCAATAAGAACCTATTTCGGTTCGGTTCAGTATCGAATATTTTGGCAATTGTGAAGCGAACGAAGGCGTGGGAGTCAATACTGGCTTCTCAATGTTGCACCTGTGTGCTGATCGAACGTGTGGAACCCCGAAACTCGCTTCTGGTGAGCCTTGGCACCGGATACAGTAATCCAACGACCGAAGTATCTAAATTTTTGCATTGGTGCTGTTATGGAAACCCACCTCAATAAGAGCCCTGCAACTTTCACCAGGCCGGCAGAGACAAGCAAGCGAGGCTGTGAACACAGTCAATGTCTTGCACGGCACTCACCGTGCAGTTGACCACTGACAACGCGGCACTCCATTCCTACAGTCGCGGATGGCATTATTCGCGACGGCGTTGCGCATCGCCTGCGAAATCTTGCCTCCTGCGACTTCAGCATGTCGAGCGCCACCTCCCTGCGAGCGTCGTAGTCGTCTGCGGGCATAAGATTGTCGTAAGGGTGCAGGTCGAAACATTTTCGTAGGGTGCTCGCGTCCACGTCGATGCTTAAGACCGCGAAGCCCACCTGAAGGCAAGCGTGGCGGTGCCTCAAATGGGCATGGCGATATGCAGTACCATACATATGATAGGCAGTGCCATATACGGCGATGTGTAGTACCATCTATGTGGCAGACACATGGCGATCGCCGACGGGTCGGGCGACAGGTGTGCCCGTTTCTCATTGTTTCAGCAGATGAAATAGAGAAGTGGTCATGAAGCTTTAGGAAACGTGCGAGGGTCCTGATTCTCAAACACCTAAAATTCCAATGCCCTACATTGACTTTCATGTCCGGAAGGGTAGCGGACGTTTGTGTCGGATGAATTACACCGAGTCGTGCCCATTCGATGGCCTTTCCCGCCCAACCATGCGACATTGTAGTCACTGAGCTGTTGAGCGAATTTCAAGCTGGTCGTTGAGAGGACGGGGAAAATACGACCGCTTGCAGGGTATAAATTTTCAATGGTATTACATAAGATGTGTGATCTGGTCCAAAAGCCTTTGGCGCAGAAAAAGCGCCCAGGTTATGAAGCACTTCAAAAATGCATTCTCTACTAGGTGCTGTAGAACCGAAGGGTGTCGCCATTTACCAAATTCCATAGCACGATATCATCACGAGTAGTGCCCCAATATTGGCAATAATGATGCACCAATGTGGTGCATAATATGGTGCAAATATATGGTGCATTAATATGGTGCATTGATATTGCCACTAATGGTGCATTCCGGCCATTGCTCTGACAGGCATATTAATCCCGATATTGCAGGATTGGTCAAAATACGACAGACACCGTGGGGCGCGCTCATGGATATGCAGCGATCAATCAGGAAATTCCATGTGATACGGAACACGAGGTGATTGGGTACAGGTGCATGGTGCGCTCCAATGCTCTGACAGCAGTCATACAATCGACTTGCGGCATTGGGCTTCATGGTAATATGTATCATGCCAACCGCAATCAGCAATGCTTTCTACATCAACGGTGACAACATTTCGTATTGAGGCGCATTAAAGATGGACATGTTTCTCCATTATCGTAGCTGCAACCATGCGTCTTCCGACTAAGACATCAACCTTCTATAAAACAAACATTGAAAGAGTATGTTTAAGTTCAATTAGTACACTGCGAATTTTTACCGCCATATCCAAAATGTTGATATGAAAAGGACATCGAGATGGGCCGAGACGAGTAAAATGTTTCCAAGTTTTCCCCTCGGTTTCGCCCCCAATTACACATGAATGTTAACACCATGCATTGAGCTATTTGTAGCATTATTTCCTGTCCATAATCATAACGTCCATTTCAACTGCTGTTGAAAAACATGTATTCGCAGTAATCCTTTTCGAGAAAACAAATTTCTGAAACGGCACCACAGCGCGGGCAAGAACTACCTGAAATGGGCAAAGCCTCGCCGGCGGAATGGACTCACCAGCTTCCCTTCCGCCGTGGCTACGAGCACGCAGTTGTGGTCGTCCTGCGCCTCGATGATCCCCGCCAGGGCAAAATCCCCATCTCCGTGACTCCGGCAGGGTGCATGCTCGTCATACCAGCCCGGCAGCCTCGCCAGGCAGTGCCCCCTTGCCTGGCAGCGCCGCTGAACGGGCAGCAGGTCGTCGTAATCCTCGACGCGCGCTCTCCTGATGCTCAGCGCCGGCAGCACCCTGTCTCTTTGGCACGCCCTGACCTCCAGGTGTAGAGCCTCGTTGCTCGAAAATGGCTCGAATTCCTTGAGGTGTCGGCAGCATTCCGCTGTGGACCACGAGATGCAATCCGGTCACTGTCATACAGCCATCCTGATAGAATAGGACCCTAAGATCAATGTTCCGAAAGAGTGGAACCATACCATGTTGAGTGTGTGCCCACAAAATCCTGATTTCGTCAATGAGTGGCATTTTGTAAGATGTCGCTCATTGACGAAAGTCACTGTCATGACCATGAAAGGCCCGACATGAATTCAATCTAAATTGAAGTCGGTTATTTAATGTCATTTACCATTTTATTATTATGATTATGATATAACGATGATATTATGAGGACTTTCATTACAATGGAACTGGTTGTGCTGGAAAGTGTCCAGAATCGCTTCCAGCACTCTCAACCGCGCGCACGCGCGGGGATGCGGACCGAAATGGCTGGCCAATTCACAAGCTTATGAAGTCCATGCAAATATGCCTCGCGATGTCTCACTAACCTTGGGGGCTTGCGTCCGGAGCCGAAGACACCACCAAATTTATCTGGCGCAAGTGCTGCAAGCGCTGAAATGCTCCCCTCAGCAAGCGAAGAGCGACTTCTGCCTGACGATTTCCCAACGTTTCATATTCAAAGAATATAAAATTTTACTGCTTTTGTAATGCAGCTCAGACGTGTGCACGAGTGCTTCCATGCATAATATTCATGCACGCCATCTCCGGTATGCCTGAAAAAGCATAGGGCAGCACAGAACGTCGACGACTAGATGACTCACACCCTCTTGTTCAATTCCGTAACCCCCTGGGTTCAAGAGGCTCTCGCACCCTCGACCGAGAAGGTTAATAAGCCTTTCGAACACACCAATATGTATGTATTCGAAAGGCTCATTAACCACAACGGTCAATATATTGGATTGATCTGCCCCAATACATTATTCACATTCCTGAAGACGATCACCTGAGCGTCCCCAACTGCAAGAAGAACCAAAACGAATCCACTGGTGGTAGTCTGTGCAGAGTATCCAGTTCCTCCACTTGTTTTCAGCCAATATTCGACTTCGGTTGCTAAACAGTCGTCAACATTACCTGCAATGCAGGGCCGACTTCCCCTGCGTTCGTGCAGTGAGCATCAGAAATGGGCGACAAGGTAAATTGCTCTTTAAATTGAAATTGCGGCTTTCATTCCTGGCAAGTGAGAAAATTCTTCATAGTCAGGGCTGTGCGCAATTGAACAGGGTGATTTGAAGCGATCCGGAAACTCGATCTAACAAGACTTTAGGCAATCTTAAAATGTGCTGGAGACTGTGTTTAAAATTTAATTTGCCACATACATTGATTTATTGTTGCCACCATCACCATGGCATTTCTGGTTGAAATGTCCGCGCTGTATGCGGCTGCAACCGTAACATTTGACCCGGGTGGCTATATGTAGTAACGTGACCATGACTATCAAAGGGTTGCGCTGGCTTTGCACATCCAGGAACTCAAGCATCTGTGTCTCCATCACTGAAATATTTGCCAGTTTCTGAGATCCTTGTAAACATAGCAAACACCCGCTGCCTGTTAATCCTTGCTCAGTGGTCAGTTTCTGCTGAAGAAGATTCCAGCCAATGCTTTAACGATCATTCTGCAAGAGAAGAAACAGAGCTTACAGTGCAATTACTCCCAACGGAGATCCAGTCTGAGAGTCTTCTGCTGCAAGGGCGATGATCGAGTCGCTCCTGCATTCACGCGCCCACACAAGGATCCATTCGCATTTTTCCAAAGAGCGGCAATGATGAGTTCCGCCTTCGATGAGAGGATACAAGCATTCAAAACTGCTCTGAAGTTCTTGAATCTAAACCGATTGAACAATGCTTAATTGGGCGTTTGCAATGGTGAGCCCTGTTAAAAATACCAAACAGAAAATGCGTCTCTTCCAACTGACCCTCCTTGTTCATCTCCTCCACCACCAAAGGTACTGGCACCACGTGTGTGTTTCACTGTTAGCCTTGATCTGTCGCTGAGAACAAACCTCCCAGGTAATGTTCTCCGAAAGCCGGCACAGAGCGAGCCCGCAATGTCTCCCTCAGCAAGAGAACACACTAACACGGGATTGTACACAACACTGGGCTCCAAACTTCCCGAACGGCCGCACACCGGAGCGCCTGGGCGCCACCCAGCCAGCCAACGCGGGAACCCCTTCGGCACACTCGGCCCACAACGCCGCGCGCAAATGCTTCCACTCACAACAACTCCGAATCACCGCCCGCTCCCCACGACGCTGCCTTGGTTCCAAGGGCCCTGCGCAGGACGAGGGTACCGCCCTCCGTTAGGCAACTAGAGCGGGGGCCCCTCGGGACCTGCACTGACCCGCACGTATGTGTGATATATCGTCTCATGTGGTGGAGGCAGCCCCCTGGCGGAAAACCCACCCCTCCTCCCTGAGGTGCTCCCGGACAAGTGCGAAGTCGCGGGTGCTGGCGTGCCTCGTGGTGATGCGCCCCATTCGATGTGCAGGATGCTGTGCGCACACAGGGGGCCCTTTGAGCCTTGGGCGCCCTTTTGGCGGCTTTTCGGTGCATAGCCGCCAATGCGGGCCTAAATGATCGTCGGCTGTTGCGCGCCTATGTGGCACTGCGGGGGCGTGTGTTTCTGCGATGTTCCATTGATGCTGCATTATTTTGGCGGTAAATCGACAGCTTTGCAGCAGTTGGCGCGACGAAACCAAAGCTGAGCTGCAGTTTCAGCAAATGCTGCGGGAATAATGTGAATGAGAAATTCGGAGGCTGTTGCTTGAGTCCTGCGGACCTTCAACACCAGTGGCCCAGTGGCGCATACCGTCTCGTGCAGTCCAGGCTGCGCGGCAATCCTTTTCAGACATTCACCCTGCCGGATTCTGATCGAGCTGATCGAGCTGCTGATGCTGTACGTTATGGCCCGCCCCTGCGGAAATGTGTGAGATGAAGAGCATGGTCGGATGGCGCTTTACGTGGCGTTGATGCCGCCTCACGCTTGCGCGAAGTGAGTGCAAAGATGGGCGTCTGGGTACAAAGCCCCTGGTCTGCAATGTAAACCATCATCACTTAGTCCAGCTCAGATGGGCTCATACATTTCACGTCGTTTCCTTCCCCATCACAGGGAAGGAAAACGACATACACAAATGGCCATCTCATGATATTAAACCATAACGTCCTTTTTAACGAAATCTCCAGGGATTAACCGTAAAAAATTTAATAACGAGCTGAAGGAAATGCGGAGCAAAAACCGTAACGGTACACTTTTTCATGTGGAAGTGTGGAATATGCTGCGGCATGGAGCCTGTGCCAGCGCTGGCAGCTAGCTTTCCTGCGGATGGGGGTGGAGCGCAAATTGGGCGCAGTGCAGAGCAGTGGCTACAGTGGGGACAAATAGTCTTAACGTGTACATGCCGTCCATGGCCTTCAAAATGCAATGAGCACGCCTGCCTTGTGTGAAGGGACCACTCTACCACGCGGCGTCAACAGGCTGCTATGACACAATGGGAGTCGTGAAGCTCATTCGTGTCCAGCACTGGCGATTCATGATTAAGGTGGGGACAAAGCCATCAGACACTTCGCCGCGCATATGCGCCTCAGCTGAAGCGATTTTGGGATTCAAGACTGCTCCCGCTAAGCGGCTCAGGAACTTTCTGAATCTGTGCGGAATGCGCCACCAGGGAAGGTTGCAGGTGTCCCCGCAGCGCTGGTGCAGAGGTCTCCGATCGTGCTTTATGCACATTCTCATGCATTTGGCATGTGTCGTTCATGCGCAGACATTCACAGCAATCCCTGCCCATGCATTTTCCACAGTTCTCTGATCCCTGCTTGGCGCAGGACTGTTGATGCACGTCCGCCCCCTCACCGGCCTGCAAAGTGGGCTCCCACGGGTGGACAATGGCGCCATCTGCTCGGCGTTTTCGATGCTGCCGCCGGCTTTTTGAGCATCTTATCCGCATCTTATCCGTGTGTCTTGGAACGTGTTCAGAACATCTGTTGAGCGAACTGCAGCACTGGCATGATACTCTACAAATACGAGCAGAAGCACATTTTGTCACCCGTACTTTACTGGAGATGGATGGCAGATTGGTGGATTCGACGAGCATAAAAATCGTGGCTTATTCACTGTAATTTCTTCCACGTATCCAATCCAAAATCGTGTTCATCCTTCGTTTTGAAAGACCCTTTGCTTTCTACTCTGTAGCACGAACCAAGGCGGAGACCAATCGCGTTTTTGTGGTCGGCACGGCTATCCACCCGAATGAAAACTTGGACGGGGTGCGTCACTGAGCGACAGTCGGTTTTCTAATTCCAGATGCACCATTTACGGTTGCAACTTCAAGACCGGCGGAACGACTCGCCATTTGGGTGGTGTCAATGTTGGCACCGAAAGCACGAGTCTGCAGGGCGAACACAAGGATGGCTGCGTATCGAGCAACCGTACTTCGCAGAATGTTTCGCGCATTCACAATATGTGATTAGTCTACCGTTTATCAACCTAAGCCACCAATCTGCAATGGCCTAATGTTGCCTGTATGATGCTCCTTGCTCTGCGTGCCCAGAGCAATGCAAAGTGGCAGCTCAAAGGAGCCGCCTGTGCGCAACAATGCATTCGTTCGTCAAATTTTGGAGTCCCAAGCGATTTCAATTGTGCCATCCTCTCTTGCCACTCTGTTCTTGTTCGACACTCGCAAGGACAGACCCTCCGTGAGGGCAATGAGCCCTGGCACGTCCTGCAGAAGCTTCCTGCAGCAGGTCCTAAACTTGTTGACGTCCAGAGCAGGGTCCCGCATGAAGCGCCGCAGCTTAAGTCTTTGTCGAACTTCACGCTGCAGCTTTTCTATTCTCTTGTTTTCAAGTTCTTTCTTCTCCAGCGCAGTCAGTGCCGCAGGCCCCAGTTCCTGCATGACACACTCAGCTTGCAACGGTTCTCGTTGAGGGCAACATGAGACATGAATTGGATTGTGGGATTGAATCAATCAATCAGTGGAACGCACTTCCATGCAAACGTGCAACAAGTGCAGTATTTTGCAAAATAGGAGAGTTGATACTTGCGCAGAACTTCGCAAGAAAAAATTGCAACGCCAGAAGAAAGACAAAACGGTAGAATGCAGCAAAATCAGTGATGGCATTGTAATTTCTCATGCGCCTGATTGGCCGCACCTCGATGGATCGGTAGACTTCATCGGGGGACTTTGAGACACTCAGACTGATGAAACCCAACTTCTCGTTAACCGTGGCAGCACAGTTGCTGTCATCCCGAACAACGCAGACGGGGACTCTGGACAGTTGTGCGTCCTTAAATCTTCCCTTGCCCTGTGCAACTCTGTGCAATTCCTGAATCACAAAACATGCCGTCGATTGCGTCATCACACAAGTGAAAAATTCATTCAACCCGCGACAGCATTCAAAAATTTTGGCAATCGAACGAAGCAGAAGCATAACAGCTGAAATTGCGCATTCTGCGGAGCATCCAGGCTCCCTTGCCAACAGATAACTTTGAATCAGGGTTGACGTCTTAAGATGGATTGATTAACTAACTAAATACACAACGGGGTTCATTTCAACAATGGTTCACACTTCTATGGCATGATTTCAGTAGCGAAAACAACTGAACATGGAATGAATTGTGCACATTTGCACTTTTCGGCAATGACTCGACCAATAGCAGCAAATCCTCCTTAGAGGGCCTCCACAAGTGATGCTGGCGTTGTGGCCACTCACAGTGCTGATGTCAGGAGGAGAGAATGTTCATCAGTGGGCACAAACTACACCAACCCTTTCGATTGCCCGGAGAGGAGGCAATGACGTTCCTGCGATCCTCAGCCAATGCATCTGCGCCCACAAACTCTTTGAGTGTTGCAGACGGGGCGCCCTGGCATTCTCAAAGTTTGTGTAATCCCAGAACGAAAAGGTTGTGATGCCCAAAGTACAAGAAGATGGCACTGAGCCTGGCATATAGATGGTTGCAGTTTTCACCCAATTCCAATCACGGTTCCCAGCTCCAGTGGAGCCATTTGGCATAGTGCAGCTGCGCTAAGTGCAGGGAACTATCAGTAGACAGCACCCCACGCTGCCCGCTTACCTTTAAAAAGGTCATGTACATTGGAGTCACCATGAGTTCTGATGATGCGTATACCATAGAAACCCCCATAGCAGCAGCGACCTGTGACTCAAGCACGTGTCGACTGGCTTGCAGTGACCTCCGCAAGTGCACACACTCAATATCCGTTCCCAGAAGCTGCTGGAGCCATGCTGATGGTGTGTCTTGCGAATGCAGCCACACTCGACCGACTGCATCCACACCACGTTCCTCTCCCAGCATCAGCTGGCACCCTCTGACATCCGATTGTGATGAGCGATCCAGAGCCCATGCGACGCCCTGCACAGCAGGGAAAGCTTGGTGTGCATCCCAGCCCCATTAATGTGCATGTTGAATGGGGCAAGCATCCAATGCGCCAGCACACATCAGCATCATCAACTTGAAAGTGGGCTACGAAGCTGCCAGGCCACAGTGGCCAAGTGCCACCTCCACATTGTGTTGCTTGATGGAATCTTGAACATGCGTGGATTTCACCTCTTTTCACAGGTATGTTTAGCCCACTTGATGTAAGGAAAACTGAGGGAGATGATTCCAATCCCGCAGCACAAGTGTTACCTCCAACAGCTCCAGTTGCTGCTTGTCATCCAGCGTGGCACAAGAAGCTCCAAATCCAACTGCCACCTGCGAAAGCAATCTGGGTCAGGGAAATTGCCATCCTGGAGGCTTGCTGCAGTGCCATACAATTTCTGTCTATGCACAGCAGTCTGTGAGGTCTGGAGTAAGAGTTGAACATGTAATCTGACTGCAGAAGAGCATTACTAATGCACACTAGTCACAGACATACAACACCTACTGCAGCACTAATTCAGGCAAATCCCTATGCCTTGGCTGCACAACAGAAGGCTTGCCTTGAGCAAAGCAGCAATGTCCACAGTCAGCATCTCCACGTTTTCGCATGGTGGTTACGGCTGCATGGTCGCAGGGGCTGCAAGGAATTGTTGGCCAGTCCCCACAGTACATTGCAATGAACATTTCTTGTTAAGCTGCCATTGATTTGAACATCAGGACTTTTGCCCCAATGCTCTACAGACTGATCAGCCACCAGGCCACTTGTGGCACAGCACCTGCCTTCCCATTCTGAGTGCCAGCTTTGCATTTGCCAGGCTCAGTGCAATCGCATCGCTTGACTGTGCCTGCTTCCTTGTCATCTCTGCAGCCTCAGGGAGGAATTCACGAAGCAGGTCACCCGACTTGCTTTCCAGTATCTGAGGACAAACAACAGCAGTTTACACCCAGCAAGGGACCCCTGCAGATACAAGCCCATGTTTCACAAAACACCCTGTCAGTGGCTGGATACGGAGACCCATCTCTGTGTCATGCATATGTTGGCACCACAAGCTGCACACATTTAAAATTTGACCAGACGCCGTGCCAGCAGGCCACTGACCCAGTGCCGATGACTAGTTGATGCTGTTTTAGTACACAATGACAATGAGGTCTGCTGCCAGCCAATGAACCAAGTGCCATGCACATGGGCTCTTGTTGACTACAATCATCAATTTCTTGAAGGAACAGTGCCTTAGGGCAGTGATGGAGGAGCAGCTCACTGTGGAAGTCAAGGTCTGTGGCAATCCGCAGGATTCCATCAATGCCACAAGTGCCTTTCGGGCTCCCCTTGGAAGTCCCAAGCCTGCAGGGTTCCGGGCTGGTGGTGGTAAAGTGATCGCCACTCGATGCAGCTTTTCCATGGCATCTGCAGAGATGCACATGTCTGTGGATCAGCTTGAATGAGGCAGTCTGACCACTGAGAGACAAGAAGCTCCATGCATCGGTCCAAAAGCAAGCAAATGCAAGGCACACTGGGTGGCTATGTAGGGGCTTTCATGGACTTCCTGTTTGCTTTCATGTAGCGCACCTCGGACAGGCACGAAATCATAGCTGTTGGGACGTTGAACAAACACTGGTTGGATGCTAATCTCCCATCATTGCAAGGCCAAAGTTATGAATTTTGACAACAGGAATTCCAGAATTTCGAGAACAAGTGCGGCCATGGGCAGATCCTCTCGGTACTTTACCTGTGTCTGATTGCCTGTCCTCGGCATTTGGGTCGATCCCACGTAATTCACTGCTTTTGGCTTTCTCCTGTTCCTTGTCTTTGACAAAGAACACGAACCTGTAGGGAGGTGGGGACACGTTGCCCAGGGAGCCAGACTTGGCTTCTCTCAAGTACTCCTTCAACACGACAGAATTCCGTCGGAAACCTTGCCATTCGAGGACGGACTGAATGCATGCATCCTCAGCAGAAAGAGCTAACCCAATGCAGAGAATCCGCTGCTGCTTGCTTGCGATCATAGCTGAGCAAAGTTTCGCGTCGGATAGAGTTGGAAACCCCTTAGAGGGGCGTGAACAGAACGCAAAAGAAGCGGCCAAGCGTTCCAGGAAGGGCTCGTCACCCACCTGCAGCAGCTTCAGAGACCTTTCGTTCTCTCCCTGCGCGTGACTGGAACAGATATCAGTCTCTTACGGGAACGGTCACGGCAGCTCCACTGCCCTACGCACGCTATAGTATCATCAAAGGATGCGTTTTCCGACGGAAAACGGAGTGTTTGGACAGAACATGCTATCCACACGAGTGAGATGCAACTACTCATCCGCTGTGCGCGCCAGTGCACAGTCCCTTTGCCAGCCCCACCTTCGCCACGGGATGTTGATGGAATAGGTCAGGATGCACGCGCTTGTACAAGGCATGCAGGCAGGTGCGCAGCGCCTCTTCCGCGGCCTGCTGGCACAGCCCTCGCGCTGAATCACAGCATCCGCAGGTCTGATGAGCGTCGATCGGCGCGCCACAGATGACATCCCGGTGGCCGGGAGGGGTATCGAGCGTCAGAGACGGCTGAGGGTCTGCACTCACCGGCGAACAGAGGAGCAGGCCTTCCGAACAGACCGGCGCTGGAGCAGACTGGTCTCAGCGCTGAAGGCAGCATCAGGCCCCTGGGGGCCCGCACGACGTCGCCGGTGCAGGTCGACTGTGTATTAACGCTGTGCGCGAACAGCACCCTGGGGCCGTTTTGCTGAAATGTTGCACATTTTGGCAGTTTGGATCGCTTTTTGTTCGCTTTTTTTTATCTGCGTCACTGACTTGCTTCATTCCCCTATCCCAACCCTCCCACTCTATTCGCCCAAGCCCCACCCATCCTCACCACCTTTCCTGCCTCCGTCAAAATTCAGATACTGGCCGCCCAGTTTCAAAGTTGTGAAATCCACCTGATTGCCTACCTTTCCTGCCTGCATCTGCGTGGTTCAGGGTCAGCAGCATGCCCTGTAACCTCGTGCGCTTCTTCACGACAACATTTGCGCCGTCTTTGGCGGACATCGCGGCGAAGTTCCTGGCCTTGCACGCCGCATTGCTTCACTTCACGTTGGCCTCGCAGGCTCAATTACAGGGCCGCGTTCTACTTGTTATCACCTCATCCGGCACCCGCACTTACGTCATCACCCGGGCGTCAGCGACAGGACGAGCTCGAGGGCGTCGGTTGGCCTTCAGGCCCAGTGTCAGTTTGGGGAGCGCAGCGCGGGGCACGGCGCCCGCTCCCCACCTCTTTTTTTCTTTACGGAACCCAATGGCGCAGCGAACCTCGGAGCACGCTTGCCTCCTCACCGGCCGAGTCCCCTTTCGCCCGTGTTCCCTGAGGCCGGGCCGCCCACTCCCCCCCCAGAAGCCCCGGGATCTGCCAGCGTGTCGCTGCAGCGCCGCGGGCCGCGGGCCGGAGCGCCCCCGCGACGGGGGCGTCCCACCCGTGTCGTTCGGCTCGCAGGCGGAGGAGCAGAGGTACTGGGCGCGGCGGCTGTGGGCGGAGGTCACGTCGCTGGAGACGATGGTGCGTGAGCCGCTGGAGGCGGCGGCGTCGCCAGAGGCCCTGGGCGCGATGCGCGCCGCGGTGACCGGATTGCTGGGCGCCCTCCCGAGCCCTCAGTTCCAGGTGCGGGGAGGCCGATGCGGAATGTAAAAATGCAAAATTGCAGTGCGAAAATTGGCGCGTGCCGGCGACGCGGAGAGGTTTCTCACAGGTTCAGTGAAGTGACAGATTCAGTGGCGCGAGGTGACTGCCTGCGGCGGTGCCTGCCGCGGTGTGTCCAGAATGCAGGGTGCCGCAACTCCTTTTGCGGCCACATCCGCCATCTCCCCAACCCACAATCTCTCGGACTGGCCCCAACACATATATGGACGCGATGCAGGGGGCAATTGTGGGGCCCATGGGAAGCGTCTCTGAGCGTGGCGTGCACGGCAGGTGACCCTGCGGGCGCCGCACGACCAGCTGGAGTCGCTGCTGCTGTCCATGATGTGCACCGGCTACTGCCTTCGAAACGCGGAGTTTGAGGCGGAGCTGGAGAAGAAATGGGAGGCCGCGTCGGCGTCGCAGGCGCCTCGGCTGGCGGAAGAGGAGAGGGCTGCCTTGTCGCCCGAGACTGCGGCGTACATCAAATTCCTGGAGGCCAGGCCACAGGTCCGGGAAGACCACGTAGTTCTGTGCTGGACCTGGTTCTTGAAGTCCTTCATAATTGCAAGCAAGTGCAGCATTTGGAGCTGCAGACTGAAGCCATTACTACTGCCTGGTGAAATGGGCCCATGGTGTGTCATTTGATTTGAAAACTGACTGGTGTCCGAGACATAGCCTATGAGTTTTCCAAGATGTGTTGCAGTGCTGGAGATCATCGTCGCCATCGAGCTGCATGGTGGCATGTGATAGACATCCATCCACCAGATAAACACCACACCCACATGCTGGGAGCCAACAACATGAACCTTTCAATCGCGAGTTTAGGAATGCCTTCTATGACCATCCTCAGAGGACGCCCCTTTCTGGAGGATGCAGTCCTCAATGCAGCCCATACTGTGAACACCCACGCCGTTCAGTCAAAATGGCAAGCTCGTTGCTGGAAATGAGTTTTTTCACTTTGTTCCTGGTGGTTCAGGGTACATTATCCACCAAAGAGATGGCCATTATCAGCAGTAAGACTACGATATCAAGCCAAAAACCGCAGGCAAATTTGAGTGCTATCTTGTCTCTCATACTGCAGAGTGTCCGGACATCCATGCAGGACGTCAAAATCACAAGCTCATTGCCAAAACTATGGGTTCTCCTTATTTGTTCTTGGGGTTTCCGGGTACATTATGCAGCAGAGAGGTAAAGACTGTGAGCAGAAAGACTACCATTTCAAACCAAACACACAGCAAAGATTGAGTGTCATTTCTTCCCTGTCATGCTGCAGAGCATCGAGACATCCACCCGGGGTGCCAGCCAGCTCCTTCTGGCAGTCAGCAGGGAGCCCTGCATCAAGGATGTCGCCCAACTCACCAAGGTTGCCGGCGACTGCATACCAGAGGCCTTCCATGCAGTGGCCAACAAGATCATTGTGCGACTAAAAGTCTCTCAAGCAGGGTCACCCAGGATGACGTTCATGGATCATGTCATGACCGGATGCTGCCAGTTCACATCCGATCATGGCCTGCCCCAACTGGACATCGGCACCTCGATCTGCTTTGGCCGAGAGCGGATGATGGAGGTGCTGATGTGGTGCCTGTTGGTTGGGTACTATGCAAAGGATGTGGAGTACAGGACGACGCTCGAGCGCTGCATGTTCAGAGGGAAGGAGGTACCCAAGGTGGTCGAACAGGAGAAGCTTCCCTCTGGAAGGGCGTGGCTCGATAGGCTGAGTGGATTCTTCACACAGGGCTTATAAGGACAGCAGGGGGTGGGCATGTGCTGGTGAACGGTTACCTGTGATTGCATTTAACAGATTGATTTGGAGCAGGAAGGGCATTTTCGGTGCGGCCGATGTGTACAAAGCGGTATTTTTGTGGGAAGAAACGATGCAGAGAGATTTGATTGTTTTCCTTTTTGCCGGGTGATTTATTGTATCGTTGCAGTTGGCAGTGCTGTGGAAAGTGCCTCCACTGACTTTCGTCAGAGGCTGCATATACGCATTACCAGCGCTGGGCATTGATTGGATCCCGGGAGCGTGGAAGCCGTGCCCGCAGCATGGGAGAAGAGAAAGCACTGACAGCCAAAAGAAAGGCCCTGGTTCCAAAAGACTGCAGAAGAGCTGGGGCACACGCAGGCATCTAATGCTGTGCTTCAGGAGCTTGCTGGCATATGGCAGCCGTGAGCTTGACCCCACAACCCCAAGACTGTTGCACTGCAGAAAGTGCTGCTAGTCCTCAGCACATTGCCCAGGGCCTTTGCATTGTTCACCTGGTCCTGACCACACCAAGCCATTTGATTGGAGTTGATTTTTCCCTTGGTCGAAACCCGCGGTACAAATGTGTGGCCTCGGCGCAAACGGCAGTAGTCTGTGTCCATGGAAGTCCGTGCATTTGGTTTTTACCGTGTCCATAAAATTTCGACCAGGACCGGCCCAGATTACTCCGTTAGCTTGCTTCAAGCACTCACCAAACAGTCGACCATTCGACGCAACCCCAGGTCACTAGTCTGGGCCATGGAATCATTGCCTTTGTATGCCTTGCATCTTGCAGATTCCGAAACTTGCCCACGTCATGAGAGTATGAGCGTCGTTGGCAAGGCGTTCTTTCATGCATCGGGTGGATGGATGTGTCTTTGCAGGGAGCGCAATTGGACGCAATGGTAGTGTCATGCAAATTGCGTGACGCAATACTTCGTAGCGCCTGTGCCTGAACTGTTTTAAAGTTCAACGGCCAGGAATGAGGACGTGCAACGCCTATGTTCGCCAGCCCCTGGAGCGCCAGCTAGACATGTGATCGTTAGGAAAGACTGCTACCCGTCAGGTGGCTCAAATTCGCGTTGCTAGCATCGGCTTCACGTTTATTCTTTCTAAGAATCCCAGGCTCTTTTTGAGAAATTTCCTAACACCCGAATGTCACCAGCCGTCCTCCACACAATTTTGCTACCGTCCGTGGGGGTAGTGCGTATGTTAGATGTACAACCGAAGGGGCAGCAGGCCTGATGACGCACAGAGCCTGGGACAGGCGCCCATATACTATACGTAACCCAAAGTAACACACCTCAGATGGCCGGGCATGAAGTCCCTTGTCCCATGCACTTGCGATTTGATAAGAGGTCCCAACATAACCAGACATGCCTGGAGAGCCCGGTGCCTACGGGGTTCATTTCGGCCACTGTCCAAAAGCAGGTACACAGACCACGTGAAATCAAGTGCGTGTGTGCATCTGGGTAATGCCCCCAACGTAACCACACATGGCACATGAACCTGGAGGTTCGTCTTGGCCTCTTGGGTCAGCAGTCTGTGCTCATCATGGACAGATGACTTGGATGATCCAGACAGGGCCAGGATGTGACAGACGCCCGTCAGCCCAACCGACCCCAACATCCTGAGCCCAATCTTTCCGGACACCTTTCTTGGTGGTCGCCTGGGACATGACCGGCAAGGATAATTCTTGTCGAGCACACGGTGTCCGTTCTTCACCCAGCCCTCGTTCTCCGTCCCCCAGCTTTCCCGTTTCGTCACTCCTAATGTCCGCACATAATCAAACATAATGAGCCAATTCCTGGAGCGCCTATCCCACTTTGATTTTTGAGGTGAAGGCTTCCTCGGGCATGCGCTGCAGATTGAGGCGCCCCACGGCACACGACATGCGGTGACCCACCCTCCACTTGTACAACACGCGATCCACCCAGGCGAACGGTGCGCCACAGGGGCACCCACGCCACCCATAGAATTACGTCATCCGTTAATCCAATTTAAACCCGTTAATCCACTCCATCCACCTTCCGCTGTCCAAAAATACGAAATGGTCCCCGTGCCCGGTCCCGGGCGTTTTTTTATTCCCACTTCTCCCTTTGATCCCCAGTCTCCGCAAGCCGGCCTGGGATGCCCTGCTTGGGCATCCAAGGGATTTGGTGGGCACAGTAACGGGGTGATCGGCCTCGCCGCTCGCCGTGGCGCCCACTTCGACTCGCACCGCGCCAGTGGCCTGGCCGGCGCAGTCCCCCGCCGGCCGGGCGCAGGCCCCCCACCCCACCCCCAGGAGGAGCGCCACCATAAGGTGCGTCGCCATGCACCCAGCCCCATCTCCCAAAGCGTGTGTTCGCGTTGGCGAGCGCGACGCGATCGGCGCGTCTCAGCGCTGGCCGGCGTCCAACGGGACGTCCCCTCGCGGCGGTGAAGCTCCGCCAGGATCTCTGGATCCGCTCTCGGCAACTCCGGGGCCGCGGGGCCGAATGGGCCGTTTGGTCGCCACATGGGACTGGCGCGTGCGACCACGTGGGCTCCCGCACCCGCTCCGTGGCCGGCAGCCCTTTGGGGTTTCGGCGCCGAGGCCTCGTGGCTCGGCGTCGGACGTTCCGTTCGGCGCATCACCTCGGGGAAGGCGCCCGGAGGGCCCCACGCGCGGCCTATTGGGAGCCCACGGGGAGCGGGGAGCGCCTCCGCCCCATCCGCGACGCCATGCGTCACGGCTTTCGCCGCCGTGGGCACATTGGAACTCGCACGGAGCGGTGCGGCGAGCGGCGCCGGTTAGACCGGGGCTCGCAAGTGCGCGGCGTGGCGATCGAGATACTGGCAGCCGATAGGAGCGACGTCCGCATTCAGCCCCCTCCCCGCCCCCTCTGTCTCTTGATCCGATGCCCCGTGTGTACATCAGGTCAGCGGGGCTCTTCAGCGGGGCCCTGCGCCCTCGCCGGGCGACGCGATCCGCCTGGCCGCGCCTTTTTGTCGATTGACTGGGCCCGTCTGATGTCTGGGAGATCGCTTCGCAGCCGCGGGCCCGCCCGTCGTCGCCATTCCGGTGGCGTTTGCCCCCCCGGTGCGTCGGTGCAGTCGGTGCGTTGCCTTCCGGTCTGAAATGTACCGTCGGGCGTCGGGCGCAGGGTCGGGCGGCCGCCCACGGCGGGGCGCGGCTTGCTGGAGAGGGTCGCTGGTGGCAGGACGACCCGCTTGGGCGCCGACGGGGTGAGCAGGTTTTGGGTAGGGCACTCATGTTGAGCCCCACTTGGCGCGGGACGCCTTTGTACATTCTCCGACATGGCTCGCGGCGGCTTTGGGGCGTCCAGGCGCTATCAGTGTCGGTCGCTTTGGTGGGAGGGTGCCTGGTTCAAGTGCGGACGAGATGTGCTGCGGTGCGGGTCGCTGGCGCCGGCGCTGTCTGGAGATCGGAGATCAAGCGTGTTGAAGGCGCGCAAGGGGTATTTGGGACGGAAGCCCTTCGTTTGTGTCTTCTCTTCGCGTGCGAACCTTGAGCGCCGCTGAGCAGAGCAACCAACAGCCTTGCAAATGCTGTTGTTGGCCAGGTGGTTGTACGTATCCTGTTGTTGGCCCGGCGGCTCTGACTTTTCCTCTGTGGGGCCCCAGGGTGGTGAAACGGCCAGTCTGCAGTGACCCAAGGCGTCAAGATGGATCAGGACAGGGCCAAGAGGATGTCGCGCATCCCGCAGCTTACGCCAAAGCCGAAGCCAACCAGGCGCGCTGAGCCGTCGAGGCAGAGCGACAGCCTGAGGCCCAAGCCTGCCGCAAAGCCAGCCGTGCCCGTGAGGTCAAAGCCCGCCTCACGACTTGGGAGCACCGCTTCCAAGCAGGGCTCAGTGATGGGCCGGCTTGGGAGTGGCTCACCGCAGGGAAGCCCCATGGCCAGGCGGACGTCCTCCACATCAGCAAGAGATGTGCCCACGGCGTCGGTTGCGCAGACCTCCAGGGAGGGGCCGTTGCAGAGGAAGACCACGCCTGTCAGGGATGTGCTCACGGGAAGACAAGGCCTGCAGGGCAGGCAGACCACAGCTGCGTCCACCAGCAAGGCATCGACAGCCAGAATCGGCACAGGGTTGATGGCGAAGTCGACGCCAAGCCGGCCGTCGTCCGCCGCGAGCAACAGGTCTTCTGGGTCTGCCAGCGTGGGTAACAGGTGGAATGCCTCAGTTGCCCGGTCGCCATCAGCAACAGCCAGGCTTGGGTCCAGCGCCAAGGAGGGGCTGCCTCTGAGGACAGGGAGGCTTGGGTTGTCGAGGGAGCCAGTACTAACAAAGAAGGCGACCCCTGTCAGGGACATAACAGGTGCAAGGCTGCAGTCAAGCGTGAAGGAGACTATAGGAAGCAGGACAGGGTCGGCTGCAAGGCAGGCGTCCATAGGCAAGCAGGAAACAGGGTTGAGGCACACCATCGGACTGAGGCGCACAAGCGGGAGGTTGGGAGAGAGCAGCTCTGCAGGCGCTCAGCCATCTGAGGGCGTCAGAAAATCGAGTTCAGGGGGCATCGGCCAATCTACACACGATTCTGTGCTGCCACAGCGGTCCCCAGCATTGCGTCGGGTGCAGCAGGTGTCGCAGCAGGACAGGGGCCGTGTCTTGAGTGAAGACAAGGATACCGCCAGTCTGAGGAGGAGCACAAAGGTGCAGGAGCCGCCGAAGGAATCGGTCTTCCCCGGACGAATGGATGACCACGAGCCAAAGGTGAATCCAAGGCATCAGGGAATGGCGGCGCTGAGGAGTGCTTCAGCTGCAAGAGCGCAAGGTTCTTCACACCCCCGAGATGTTCCATTCCGATCCCGATTGACTCAGCCCCTGGGCAGCGATGAGTTCAGGTCGATGCTGTCATCCCCTTCTGGTTCTTCTCGTCGATCGCCAGATCGTTCCTCTTCGTTCTCTGCTGAAGAATTTAGCGACATAAGTGAGCAGCCTCCCGCATCTGCAGGGCTGATGCGCAACACCTCAAACCCTTTCATCTCAGAGCAGGGTGATGCGAACTTCAGCTTTGGGTCGACGCCCAGCAAGGCACCTGACCAAGATCGGAGGCCCTCTTCTCGAGGGCGCCCACTTTCTGCACAGCTGCTTGCATCCAGGTATGCTGCAGAGCCATCTGCGCTCCTGGACTTGGATGCTGAATCGAGCTTCACTGGATCAGAGCGATCCCATGAACGCAGTACATTCTCGCCGACAGGCAGACTGGGTGAGGAAGAGCTGAGGAGGCAGGGATATCATGGGCGCCGTGTGTCCGAGGACTCGGAAGGAGGGTTTTCGGAAGAGTTGGCTGCAAGGCAGGATTCGCTCATGAGCTTTGGCAGGGATTCGATACCAAGCACTTTTGAGGACTCTGATGATGAGGTGCCAACAGGCCGACGCTCTGCTGGACAGAACAGCACTCACAGCTGTGCGACGAGCGAGCTGTCCTTCAAGGATATGAACACATCTCCCAGGAGCGTAGATAGTCTAGAGGGAAGCCGTGACGCCTCTTCAGACAACACATCCCCTCGCACGCCCACTGAGCACCGGTCAGCTTCCAGGGGCGAGCGTTCGCGTCCCTTTGTATCCTCACCTCTGAAGTCTCGATCAATGGGCCCAGGAGGTAACGAGCGGCCGTCCAGCAGAAGCTCAATCAGCTCGAGGGCATCAAGGCAGGGCGAGGGAACTTCCAAGGCAGGCTTGTTGAACAGTGGAAGTGGTGGTTCTCCGCTTGCCCCGGAGGTGACGTCCCTGCACCTGGAGCTCGAATCTGCTTTGCGGCATGCAGAACAGGAAATGGAGGATCTCCAGCGGCAGGTGCGGTGGAATGGTGTGTCCTGATGCCAGGGTACTCGTGCTTGTCAACATGCCACTTGTCTATTCCCTTGTAACTGAGTGCTCATGGAACCTAATACTGGCCGATGCAGCTTTGCATCGAACTCAAGTTTCCTTGCCCTGTTTAAGCTGTGCAGGATGGTGACAATTGAGTTGCGTGCTGTGCAGGTGAATGGGAAAAACCAACAGATGCAGCAGGCACAGAAGGCATTGCTGGCATACGAGGACGAGGTCAATGTTCTCCAGAAACGGCTGCAGGACAATGAGAAAGAACTGGCAGCATTGGCGCAGCAGAACGGCTCAAATCATGGGCGCACCAAATCGCAGGAGATGGTCAGGGACGAGTTGAAGCAAATGAAGTCCCAGACGGCCCAACTGTCCACAGGCCTTCGCCGCCTCAGCGTGGGCTCCGATGCTAGTTTCTCCAACAGCATCGACGATGCGAAGTTTGATCAGCTGCGCATGGAACTGGAGGCGCTCCAAGCGGACAACCGTGCATTGGCTGCACAGGTCAAGGCTCTGGAGCAGGCAGCCGCGGCATCGTCGGACGAGATCGTCTCAGACTTGAAGAAGGAGCTCCAGGGAGCACAGGCGGAGAAAGCCGAGCTGCAGCAGGGGATGGAAGAGGTGAAGGTCGACAAGCAGCGGATTCAAGCAGAGCTGCTGCAGGCCCAGGAGGAGTTGAGATGCGTCTTGTCTGAGACGCACGACGCCGATGCAGAGGTGCAGGTGTACCTTCAGCGCTTGGAGGAAGCACAGAATCGCAAGGAGATGTTGGAAAGGGACTTGCAGCAGGCAGAGGGGGAGCTTGGCTCATTGCAGACTGAGAACGAGGAGCTCCAGGCCCGGTTTAAGGAGCTTGAGCAGCTGGTGGAGGAAAACAAGCAGCTCACTGACGACAACAGGCGACTGAAGGAGACCCTTGAATCGGAAGCAAAGGTCAAACAGGACGCCTTGGAGGAAACGCAGATGGCCGCTGATGGCTTGGCCCGAGAGCTGGAGTCGGTGAGGAAGTGCCTGAATTCAATGGAAGAAGAGAATGACTCGTTGAGGGAGCAGTTGGCTAATTCCCCCAGGGCGACTGTGGTCTTGCGGTCCGTCGGTGAGGAGTCATCTGTTATCTCTGACGATGCTGGGTCCAGCAATGTGCACAAGGTCGCACAGCTGCAGGAGGCGCTGTCGCTGTCCCTGCAGATGAACAGATGCCTCAAGGACCACATTGCGCAGGCCTCTGACAGGAGGAGTGTCTCCCCCCTCATGGACAACCTTATGGAAGCTGAGATCGAGACGGAGGCCGAAACGATGCGCAAGGTCAAAGAGATGGAGGAGGCGCTTGAACTGGCGTTGGAGGCGAAGGACCTGTTGGAGAAGAAGGTTGCTGAGCATGAGGAGGTAATGGTGTGGGTACCCAATGATTGCATTTTTGGAATCATGACAAGTCGCCACCCATTCACCTATGTGATAATGCTCGGAGGACCTGACAATGTCCGACCATTGCTGTGCTCCCCCTGCACTGTGGCAAGTGTCGATGTGTTAGCACAACCAAGGATTATGGCATTCGCCATTATTGTGAATTTCATCATTGTCATGAATTCCCTGGTCAATGTGTGAAAAACAACTATGCAAAAAATGGGCAACTATGCTCCAAAATCTCCATCCTGCTTCTGTTAAATTGCGACACTTGGTCAACGGCACGAGTCGGATCAAAAGTGGCCTTCGTTGTGGGTTGATGCTGCAAGGGTTGTGCGAGGGAGTATTGATGGCAAGCTTGCTGTCAACTATCAACAGGTGCACCCTGGATTGGAGCGTCTGAACGAGGAAGTTCAGAACCTGATGGTCGAACTCGAAGGCGAAAGGAGCCGGGCACGGGAGGAGCAGGAAGCTGTTCAGGCCATGATCCAGGAGTTGGAAAACGAGAAGAAGGACAAGATGAACGACCTACAACAGGTGGGGACTTTGAAAGAGCCGTACAGATCACAGCTTCCGTGGCCACATGAGTGAATGAGTGTATGACTCTTACAAGTTGCATGGTGGAAAACAGGGGTAATATCCTGTGTCTCTAATACATCTGGAAGAAATGTATGATTCGCAGTAATTGTTCATCCCAACCCAATGATGGTGCAGTTTTCTGAGGTGTACTTTTATTGTGGATGATTCAATTTGGTATGCACCAATTAGCTGTTATGCTTAGAATGTATGTCCTGCATGTGGCATATGTTGGCATGTGAGGAAACCACGACGTCATGTGTAGACGAATATGTGACAGTTGTCCACAATGTATATATCACACAGCGCTTGTGGCGAGGGTCAACACACATTGATGTTTAAGGAAATTCCCACGGTTTGTATGTGTCTTTTGGGGGCGTGTGCGACCCGCTATTGTTGGATTTCAGTCTTTCGGGCACAACAGAAGGAAGGCTGGAGATTTATTTGCCACAACGCTGGCAAGAAAACAACTGCCAATGCGCATCAGTCTCAAGGCTTTGCCATCAGGAAAACGACTTGCGGCCCTGCTTCGGGCAGGAATGTGTATCAGTCCTGAAGTGGCTCTTGTGTACTCTTTGAGATCGTAGTGTACAATCGCAACTCGGTGCTCAGGCATGGTGCCCTTGTCCCTGAAGCCGCGCTTGAATGCTGGAATACCGTAGATTTTTAAGCCCTTCCGCAACGGAAAATTCTACCATTACGCTTTGTGCTCCGTATTTGCTTTTAGTCGCTATTGATTATTTGTACGTTGCCCAGCAAAAATTTTATTGAAAGAACGTTGTTTGTCTTATTGTTTTCTCCGTAAAAAATGCCGAGCGTTACTATGCGGAAGGTTTAAAAACCTACTGTAAATCTCTTGTCGTGGGCAGTTTCTGTAACTCGAAACTGACGCCTCATCTGATTGTGCTGCCGGCCTGCTCGTTCGGCGTGCCTGTGCGCAGTGGCTTTTTGAGCGCGCCCCGAACTGTACCGCGCGTACGGCCGCCGTTGTTGACCGCCGCCCATCCACTCGCCCCGCCAAACAAGGGTGAGATGAGCCCCGTGACGGGCGGCACGCCCACCAGCAACACACAACGCCAAACATATACAACAACAAACCACACCACCTGTCGAGGCGCATTGATTCCCGTGCCCCGTCTCGAGTCTATTTTCCGAATTGGAGCGGGGCCTCAGTCAGGTGCGCGGGGTACGGCAGCAGTGCGCATGACTGTGCGCCGGACGTATCTGGCGCCCACAAAGGGGTTTGTCCGCCGCTACTCTATGCGCCTCGTCGCCCCATGGTTCACGCCATACGCGTCGCGTTCCCGCTCTCCCCCCGCCGCGACGCCGGTGACGCGAAGCTACCCGCCCACGGGGACGCCTCCAGCGGCGCGCCCGCGGCCCGGCAGGCGGGGGGCCGCCCGGCGCCAGGGCTGGTGCTGCCCGTTGGGCTCGTCAACCTCCTGGGATTGACCCTGGTGGGCTGGACCAAGGTGCGGGCCTGGGGATCAGCGCGGCGGGGCCGACCGCGCTCCCCTTCGCGCTGCCCCCCGCTCGATGGCTCACATATCCCCGCGAGGAAGCGGCTACTGGAACCGGGGTCCGGCATCGCGGCATCGGCCCTTTCTCCTCGACCGGGCGCTTCTCCGTGAGCGGGTCGGTTCTCGCGGTGTCGTTGCGCTGACTGCGCGTGGCGGGTGCGCAGGTCCGGCAGGCGCTGCTGGTCGCCCAGGACGCCAAGGCGCGGGCGGAGGAGGAGCTGGAGGCGGAGAGGGCCGCCAGCGCAGAGCTGCGGGCCCTGCTGGACCGCGGCACGGCGGGGCAGGGCCGGGAGGGCAAGGTCGAGGCCGTGCAGGACTTCCCTGGGCGCAAGGCGGGCAGAAAGAGGGAGCTGTCCGGCTCCGCGGACCTCAAGGCCGGCCTGGACGTGGATTCGTCCGACGGCTCCCCCCTGAGCGCCGCCAAGCTGAGGGCCCCTGTGGAGTTCGGCGACGAGGCGCAGCTGCGGCGGGCGGCCATCGCGGCCGTCAGCCGGTTGGAGGAGCTGGAACAGGAGCTGAGCAGCGCCGTGAAGGAGAAGTGTGACCTGGCGCAGCAGATGGTGGACATTAGCGTGGCCAGCCAGGAGCTGCAGAAGGTGGTGCTGGAGACGGCGCAGATGACGTCGGAGATGTCGGTGAGCAAGGAGCGGCGAGCGGGGCGCGCGCGGACGGCGGCCCGCGGCGGCAGCGGGGACGACCCCCTGGTGGGGGTGGCCATCAAATCGGGCAGCGCGGAGCTTGACCTGGACCTGTCCGGCGCCAGCGATTCGGAGGACGTGTCGATCCCGGCCGGCAAGCTGCGCGGGATGCGGTCCGAGCTGCTGAGGGCCCGGCAGGAGAAGGCCGCCCTTGAGGCCCAACTGGCGGAGCGTTCGCGGCGCAGCGGGGACTTCTCCAGCGAGCTCAAGGGCCTGCAGGAGGAGCTGCGGGCGGCGCTGGCGATGAAGGAGGAGCTGACGTCGCGGTTCGGCGAGTACGAGGCCGGCAAGGCGCGGATGGGCGAGGAGGTGGGCCGCCTGACGGCCGACCTGGAGGCGGAGAAGCGCAACGCGGCGGCGGTGGAGGAGGCCGTGGGCGGGCTGTACGCGCTGTGCAAGGAGGTGGAGTCCAGCGCGGGGATGGACGGGCGCGGGAGGAGCATGGACGACGACTTCCCCAGCAATCTGCCGGACGCCGTGAGCCACCTTACCGGGAGGATGAGGGAGGGGATATGCTCGCTGGCATCCCGGGGGCGGGGTGGGGGCGCGGAAGGTTTTGCCGGGAGGGAAGGGGAGGCCCCGGGGCAGGCGGCGGGGCCCAAGGGGGCGCATATCAAGGCGTCGGGGTCGGTGGGCAGCGAGCAGAGCCCAGACATCGCCAGGGCGGAGGAGATTCAGGCTCAGCTGGCGGAGCTGCAGGACGCGCGGAACCAGCTGCAGGAGGTGCTGCAGGAGCGCGCGTACCAGGCGGCAAACGGCCGGCCGGGGTCCCAGGCCGGGAGCCCGCTGGCGGCCGCAAAGCAGGGCAGGTTTGGGTACATGCCGAGCCGGGAGCTGCAGAGGGCACAGCAGATGTCGGTGCACCAAGATGCACTGCAGCGGCAGGGGATGGATGGGGGCAGGTGGCAGGGGGAGCAGGAGGCAGTGGCGCAGCAGGGGCCACCGGGGGCCCTGCAGGCTGCCAACTACAAGGAGGGCGAGATAAGGCAGCTCCAGGGCGTGATGCGGAACATGGAGCTGGAGATGGAGGCCTTGAGGCAGCGGAATGAGCAGCGGGGGGGAGGCGGGGCCCAGGGCGTGCCGGGCGTGCTGCGGGGGCGAGAAGGGGGGTACCCGCCGCCGCCGGCACCCGACAACGTGGCCCAGAGGGTAGCGGGCCTGCAGTCAAGGGCACAGGAGTTGGAAACACATCTCCTCCAGGTGAAGCTTGAGAATGCGGAACTGAAAAAGGCGATTGATGCGGTGAACGGCATTGCCAGGGGAAGGATCAGATGATGATATTCACTGCGCCATGCCAGTCCCTGATCTATTGTCAGGAACAAATACGAGTTGTTTGCCCCTGTGACTGGATTTCACAGTTGAGTTTAGAATGTGGAAGACCATGTCATCCTGTATTGGGGGCAATAAGCGTGCTTGTTGTACGAAATTTTTGCTGCACGCATGTGTATGTATGTGTGTGCTGTGTATACATGTGGAAGGTAGCTTGGGGCATATGGATCTGTCAGTAGCAGAATAAGCCTGGGGAGAATTGGTTTGGGGTTGGACAAAGGTGTGCTCGTCCTCAAAGTGGTTTGTGCACGGGATGTCGCAGGGGCGCAGGTGGCAGTAGTACTATAAAGGCACTGCCCCGGGATGCAGGGATGGCTGTCCGACGCCAGAGCAGCAGCAGGGATGGCCTCCATTTCTTCTGGAATAATCCCTTAGCATGACAGAAACTCTCACAAAGAAAAAAATAGATAGGTGAAGGACGGAAAAAAATAATGGGTTGAAACTAAGCTCTGGAAATGCTGGCGGATTCATGATCTGCGCTCAGTGGGCTGGTTGAGGGAAGAGATCAGTGTAGATAATCTTGAAGCCTGTACAGTAGGATGCATCCTTTTCTATTCTTTGTCCGGGGATCTGGCTATGTGGAGAATGGGTTTGCAAGACGGGTGTTTGCAGCAAGGGGTAGAGAAGCATCAGCACAAGGAAACACTTTCCAGGATTGCCACTCCACAGTTGCCGCCATGCTGTCTTTCATTGCGCATCAGTGCCTCTGAGACCTGGACGGGTTGGTGTTGGGGTGCACAATTGTGTTCTGTGGGCGTTCGTATCTCGGGCTTCGTCGCTGCTATGCCGTAGCTTTGAACATTAGAGTGGAAGCCAGGATGCCTGGTTGGGACAACGCTTTAGAATTTGCTTGGGCTGGGGGCGATTGTCCCTTAGGCCTGTGGCGCCACGCTCACGTCGGAGACATAGATCAGGGGGGCTGGGCAAGAGCATGGCGTTTAAGATCAAGATTGAGCGCAGGGGTGCTGGGACGTGGGTGCGGTTGGATGTCTCGCCTCATAAGCGATTGGGAGTGTGCCATGCATAAGAGCATGATTGGTTGTGTGATGTGTGGCTCCAGGTTCCGCACCTGTCGAATGCCTCACACGGGACATTGTTTGTGTATGGGACAGTGATGCGCCGCAGTGAATGCCGCGTTGGCACTGACTTGTAACGGAAGCTGTTCTGTGTGATGGAGTTGTGCCCATTCCATTGGGCCCCCGCCACGCTGTCCATTTCACGGGGAGACGTTTCACAGCAGAACTCAGCAAGAGCTGCAGCCATTGTCACAGACGGGAAGAAACAGGGCGCGCCATGGACCGCCCCCACAGCCAATGCGCTTGTGACCTTCAGCCGCCTGATCAGGTGAAAAAGTTGCTCTTCGAGTTCAATCAACGAGGCGTGCAATGACGCTGGGTAGCCGCACACCCCTCACCGGATTCCATGTTCCATATGGCATGCGGCTCGGCGACCCGTCTCCCATTGTGCTGACCCGCTTAATCAGCCGCGCCGAGGGTGTGCATCCCCCAAGACGCGAGCATGTAAAGGCAAGACCGGCGCGACCACAGGCGTTGCGGTCATTCCGACCCCGCCGCGCCGACAACGAGCAACCGACCACCCAGCGTTGCTGCCGCCGCCGACGGGAGTCTGGCGGGTCACCGGCGGTGGCACAAAGCATCCGCGGGCGTGGAGACTCCAGCGCCCATTTTCTGCACCCCTTCAGAGAACCCCTTGCAAGGTACAGAACGGCCGGCACGCGAGAGCCCGGACTTAGCGGGACAACCTCCGGTTGGGTCACAGAGCGCGTCTCTGTCGTCTGTGTCGTATTCTAGCTTGGAAAGAACAACGGTATAGGGACCCGAACAAGAGTGCGCACGCCTCGCGGCTATTCTAGACTATGCACAGCTCGTGTTTATTCTAGAGTGCGCACGTCTCGTGCTTGTTTCGGAGGTTGCACTTCTCATGTTTGGACGCTCGAGCGCTGTTGGAGGCTGGCGAGAGGCAGAGGTTCGCCAACTTGGGTGCGCGGGCGTGCGAACCGAGAAAGTGTCCGCAGCGTGCGAGCCGGGCCCGGTTGCAGCTTTCGCTGGGGACACGACCAGCTCGCGGTGAATTGGTACGGGGCATCGAGCTGGAAAGGGCTGAGACTGTCAAAAATACAGTGGCGCTGTACTTCCAACTGCCGGACCAAGGGCCGAGAGGTGGTCTGCCGGCAAATATGGCATCTTCAGGGGTGTCCCACAGCCTTCTAGCTCTTTTTTTCCTTCACTCCTGGCCTCTTCCAACGGTTGGCTGTTTCTTGTGTACATAAAGAGAAATATTCTGCACTTTTTAAGTTACAACTAGCACTGAACCTAAGCCAGCAGAGAATGTAAATACAATGTGCTTTTCCCGTGAGCGTGCCTAAGCGTCCTGATGCGCTTGTACTGACGAGAATCACCGGTAGGGAACCTTCAGATGCAGCCATCCTTTTGTGACAGCGATGCGGAGAGGACCGAATGAGCGTGTTGGTTTGGAACGGCGATAAACAAGTGTAGTGAAGTACTGCGTTTGCCAGTCATGCAGTATATAGGAGTTTATCGAAATTCAAGATTGCATTTCAGAAACTCATCTGCCGGAAAGTGGGGAGCCCACACGTAAGACTGCAACATCTCCAGACATTCAGTCCCACACCCCACATTATCAGGGCTAACACCGCAGACAAAACGCGAAAACCCTATTTCTGTTTTACAACGACGCAGAAGAGTGGTTGACCAAAACCGTGCTACTTTGTTAAGGTTTGCGTCTGCGGGACGTTGGCACGGCCACATGTCGAGGAACACTTAAACATTGAAATTTCAGGGAATCATGAGCGTTCCTTAGTCTAACTTCACTGGAAACAGCCTTCACAGCCTTCCTTTGAACACAAGAGCCCATATGAATGACTCATGCTTGGGCTTTTCACCGAACAGGCTACCACGCACCATGTTTCTACCGCCAACAGAACGGACGGGTGCGAATCGGCAGCTGGCACCACACGCGCCTGTCCAGTATTTGTAGCTCCATCACGCTGTGACACCTGAGTTAGTCTTCATGCAAAGGGAGATGCCGGAAGCACACATCACCGTCGTGTGTGACACGATGCACTGCGGCGATTCTGGCATGCTTTGCGTCGATTGATGCTGGCCTCAATCCACTAAGCAAGCCAGAACCCCTGCAGCGTCTCACAGACAGCAGCGGTTCTGTCGCTGCTTTGCACATCGCCAGCGAACACGCATCTGTAAATGGACCGCGTTGCTGGGCAAATGCACTTTGGAGGCAGGCCACAAAAGCGTGCCACACACTGTGTGAGGGCGCACAGCACCAGAAGTGGCTCGCTTCTGCCCCAACCCCCTTGTTACGGGGATACGACAGTGCGGGAAGAGCTGGGCCAGGACTATGGCATCCATCATCGCCTAGCGGGGTGCAAGGGGTGGTTGTCCCGCACGCTGTTGACGTATGTAACAGACGGATTTCCAACGGGCCCCATGCCAGGATGTGCGCCATGTTGCCCTGCGGCCCAGGGGGCGAGAATGGGCAGAGGTTGAAGCGCCGGCGGCCCGCCAAGACAAGCCCGCCATGCTTCCCAAAGCGGGACACACTGTGGGCACAGGACTCCAAAGCAGAAGGCCGGGTTGCGGTCCCACGACGAGCGCTGGAAATGTCCATTCTCCTCGCGACGGGCGTCGTCATCCGACTTGGACGTCATGTTCGAATCGGCTGCCTCCATTTGTGCCTCGCTCCCTGCACCTGCGTCATTTCCCACGGGCCCGGAAACTACCGACCCTCGGGGTGCGTGCCTGGGGACGGCCTTCCTGCAGCGCGGCGGGCACGGCGGGCGGAACCCCAACCGGCAGGCCCGGCTCAGAGGTTCGTGCGCAGACCCCGCGCGACGGCTCCCCGAATCCCAATCCTGTGCCGCCCCACGCTGCGAGGCTCAGAGGGGCCGCGCACCCAGAGCCGACCCCTTCTCCGGACCCCACCCCCCAGCCTCGCGCTGGTTGGATGCGTCCCAGATGGCGTCCCCATCGCTGGTTGCAATCCGCCCTCTTTTCCCGCCGTTCCCCACAGCTTCGCGTTTCCACTCCCGCGCTGCCGATTGCCCCGGCCGCAGCCTGACCCCGCTCATCTGCCCGGCGCAGCGGCAGACGACCGCCCCGTTGGTGCCCTACCCGCCGCCTCGAGGCCCTCAGGCGACGCCCTCCGGAGATGGCGTCGAGGTAGCCGCCCTTTCCGCACGTTTGGGCGATCGGGCGGTGGCTCGCATGCCGGTGCCGATGTGCAAACGCCCAGGCCGCGCCAGCCGCTGCCCAGCCCGCCGGTGACCCCCCTGGTCGGCCATCTCACCATGAAGCGCGCCTGGGAGTCTTTGATCGACCCCGGGGCGATCACCTCCAGACCGCTCCTGGTGGGTCCTCGGCAGGGGCTGCATCAATCTGGCCAAAATTCGGCGGTTGGGCAATCAGCGGTTGGGCAGTGCGCGGCTTGGATGGGAGGCGGGCGGCAATTTGGACAATCAGGTCGGTCCCGCGCGGAGGTGCCGGGCGGAGACAGGGACAGGCGCGCGGACGAGGGCGTCGTGCCCACCGTGTCGCCGCTGCTGGCGCTGGCGGGGGGGATGCCGGTCCTGGAGGTGGTCAGTGTGGGGACATCCGCAGGGCAGGATGGGATGAGCAGGGAGCCCCAGCGGGTGGGCGGAGATCGCGGTGGCGGAAATTGCCAGGTAGGCCTCGCCTGGCCGCCTTGCTGGGACCAGTTCCACGACAAGGTTGCAAGGGATTGTGAGATGGAAATGGAGTTCTCACAAGCCTCAAACCACGTGTGCATCAGCACATCCAGTCCCTTTTGGGAATGGGATTGGGCTGGAGAGCGCGACAATGGCCGTATCAGCAGAAATGGAGGGCAGAGCTCTGGTTTTCGAACAGATGAAGGGGTGGTCGATGTGTTTGGGCAGTGCCACCCACAGGTCAGACAGACTAACCCTGGTGCCTGTGGATTCTGCGCTGGGCCGCAGACGACCACGAGCTGATACTTTTCCAGCAAGTGGTGAAAGCCATGGTATCTGCACACACCTGCTGTTGGAACATAGGATGGATTGTTGATATGCGCTGTGGTCACAAGCCACATTTTAAGCGACTGTCACCACACCCCAGTGCCACGTTGCGACTGGCAGTCCATACAATGGAGTTTGTGTTGCAAACGGAGAAAAAAAATGTGGGTGGTGCCAACAGATTAGGAGACAGGCAGCAATGCTGGCATGTCCCAAGCTGACAAAGAGTTTGTTGCATTTGTGTAACTCGTATTTGGCGCAGTCTCTAGAAGATATTGTCTTTAATGTTCTGGCCACTGCATGGAATGGTGCACAGCACGTTTTGGACACATTGCTGGGCTGATCATTGATTTGATTCCACTGGGACTCAGGGTGAGCAGTCGACCTCCACACCGGAGCCCGAGTCAGTGCCAGCCCATGTGCAGGTAGTGTGTGGCATTCTTCAGGGCACGTTCGTCACAGCAACAAGCCGGGTCGTTATCAAGGTGAGACCTTGCACGCCCACTCCAGCCGTGGCTGTTGAATTCTTTATCCACACGTGGCTGCACCCGCACTCTCAGGGATGAGGCGAAAGGGATGTGTGGCACACCCTTGCATTATGCAGAATGCCCATGTGAGGGGAATCTCTCTTTGTTTGACAACATTCCAGCAGCTGCATCAATTATTGCTACTGCTTTGGCTCTGTGTGGCAACCTGTAGGGTTTTGCAGTGCAGGGAGCAAGTACAAATCCTTTTGTAAGGAGAGACAGCCCTGCGCATGCCATTTTTCTGTTTGTGTGAATACATGCCGCCCATGCTGTGGCTGCTGCTGGTGCTCATCGTCTTCCCTTCGAATGAGCACATTTACGGAGCAAATCGGTAGTGTATGAGCTGCAGGGTATTGGATGTTAATAAAAACCTGAACTCCAAAGAATTTGTTTCCAGGAAAATGGCCACCTCACTCGTGAAATCACACCAAACGAGATGGAACGTCTTGGAGGCCGAGCGCAAACCAAAAAGTGGAAGCAGAGCATCAAATTGTTGAACACTGACGGGACACTCGGTGGATCCATTGGTGACTGGCTGAGGGACCAGGGTCTAGACGTGCGAGTGCCACACTCGACATCTGCATTCCCCATAAAGCGCCAGCGCACGGCCCTCCATCCTGTCAACCACCAGGATGCCCAACACCCTCGTGGCTTTGACATAGCGGCGGCCAAGGCAAGGATGGAGGCACATCTTGCTGGGCTTCACTTGGGGTACCGGCCGGGCAGCCCTGTGGAGGCATTGGTGCCACAGCAGCTACTCCCACTTGCGACTTCAGCACCACAGCTGAGGACTGTGGACCTCCAGGAGATGTCATACCAGCAGCTGCTCGTGTTAGCGCGCGCAAATGGGAATGGTGGGGTTGCATCGACGTTGCTGCCCACACCCCCTGGCATCCAGGTCAGCCTTCGATCCCTGACAATCAGTTAGCACTGGGAGCTTTTGGCTGAAACTGTTGTCTTCATATTGGTTGGCACCCCCTAGTCCCCAAGAACAAACCCCAAAACATCTGTAGTGATAGCAATGAGACTATTGTGCCGCAGTGCTACGGTGAAGGGGACTGCTTGCAGCGGGTGTGTGTTGATGCAAACCGAACCAGGATACATCAGTTGTGCAAGTGGACGGCCATCCATGGAAAGACTGGAGTGCCAACGTGCATCCAATGAAGCCCATTCATGGTGTCACAAATCTGGGAGCCAACAGCTGTGTGATTAAGATGGGAAAGAGTGCTCACTGTGTTTTTGTGGCAGGGCGAGCACAGACACACAGTCAGCAGGATTATTGGCTTTACTCACAAAGCGGCATGTTTGGCTTGCGTGCATAGCTTTGCAAGCACATCATCCAAGCAAAGCAAATCATGCTATTTTGCAGCAATGTGGGGTCCATGTTCAAATGCTAGTGTGAGGGGCTGCGAACTCGGCCATGTTTGGAGCCAGCCATGCCCTTATACTTTAACAACTGCGGTCTTTTCAAAAGTTGGTTTTAAATGTTGCTCAAGTTGCTTACTCTTATTTTGTTACCGATGCCACATGCAAAAGCGGGCGCCAGCCATTATGAAATATAGACTGCCACAGAGCACAAAAGTGGGGCAGGTTAATGTAACACGGCAACCAGAAAAGATGCAGCTGTGGTATAGGTACGTAGTATTGTTGTGAATATGTGTGCCCTTGGTGCTGTTGGGTATGTGCATGGGGCACTGTGTACTTTGATTACCCAGCCCAGCTTGACCAAAAATGATCACGATCGAGCTGATGTGGTGAAGACAGGACTGGGGCTTATGCCCATGTCTTGCTAGGGACATCTGTTCAACCTCCCGAGAACTAAATGCATTCCTTGATTTGGATTGGCGTCAGCAGTCCCCTGTTGTTTCACAGAAGGTGTGGGACGAACATCCAAATTGAAGCAACTACGTATCTTTTGCATAGTCAAGCCGTGGTCGTCCAGGTGTTTGGGCTGCTGTGCCAGCCTCGACGTGTGGAGCGAAGACAGTCCCAGCAGCTCTGCGCTTGCCTTGTGCTAATCTTTCAAAAGCTTACTCCAGCAATATGTGGTGCTTGCAGCCTGGCCGTGAGGCATTCGTTTCTGGCCAGGAGTGCCCCAAGCGACCGGGCAGGCAGGGGCAAATTGCTGAAGGCCTCGCCCTTTTGGGAGAGTACCTATCTGGAGAAAGGAGTGAGCCACCTTGGGGAGCGTTGGGGGCTGACAAACCTCCTACAGTCGCAGATCAGGAGGTGGACCTGCGAAGGCTATATGCTCTGGTGTGTTGAAAGCTGCTGTTGGCATTCCGCAAGGCCGTTTCTGCCCTTTGAATTCCTGTCCTGGTGCAATTTCCTAGCTGTGGCACCACAGTGACTATTGGACGAGGTGTTGCAACCGGTGCACTGATGTATGCTGCCAGCCACTTGCACTGTTGGCCATGTGGCTTGTATCTCAAACAGCCCTGCTCACCACGTGGCCCTAACAACGAAATTTGCAATGAAAGTGGTAAGGAAATGAAGCGTGTCCAGTGTGTGCTTTTCTGTTTGCGATGTGTACACGTCTTGCATGCCGTCTCGGGTCTCATCACGTGCTTATGGTTCCAAACAGGATCAAGTGCGATGTGTTCATTTGATAGAACACAGTTGAAAGTTGGCACATCTCAACTTGGGTTAACCGAGATGGCTGATGTGCCGCCAAGCAGTGCTCTTGACAGTTGCATTGTGGATGGGCGGCCAGCTGAAGGCAAAGCGTCCAAAATCAGTTTTCCAGTCACCAATCTGCATCTGCCTTGTGCAATACCAAGGCGCCGCACACGTTTGCTTTGTAGAGAATTGCAGGCGCGAGAATTCCTGGCCATGCAGGGCGCCCACTCTCTGCAGGCCCCAGTCTTGGCTGAGGAATTCGATGAACGCGGGCAGTAAGTTGCCGCATTTGATGAATAATTTGAAGAATTCGAGCAATAATTTGATGAATTTGGTAGTGTGGGCCGTGGCGCCTTGGAGGGAGCCCAGCCTCGGCACCCAATTGACGTCTCTGGCTGGTTGTACCAGGTGAAGGAAGCGGGCGGCTGCGACGAGGTGAGCGGTAGGAGGGGATGGCAGTCCATAGCCCAGAAGATCGGCTTGGGCGACGGCACCGCCACAGGCGCGGGCCCCTCCCTCCGCACCTTCTACCACAGGTTCCTCCTGCGGGCCGAGAGGCAGGAGGAGGCCCTCAGCCAGTACCGGGCTGCGCCCAACGGCGGCTGCGCGCTGGTGGACAGCACCTCCCCGGAGACGGACGACGAGAACGGGAAGCAGGGGGGCAGCGAAAACCAAGTGCTGGAGGTGGCGAAGGTGGAGGGGGCGAAAGCTAACGGCGGGGTCAGGAGCGTCGGGAGCAGAATTCTGCAATACGCTTGAAGGCGTGCCGAGGCTTCCTGTACGACAAGGGCGCTGTGGCATTGGCGGGGGGCCCTGGGTTCTGGGGGATTCCGGTTGCAACGTTGCCCGGGATGGCCACTGGGAGGGGGGTTGTAGTCGTCGGGGGCGCGTGTGCGGGTTTTGTGGCGCGTCTTGGAGGCTGTTTAGATTCGATTGTCGACAGGAAACTGCTCTGTAACATCTAGCTCATCGTGTCATCTTGCCGTTTGCCGACTCCGACGCCTCTCTCCGGAGACTTCGCCTCAACGCCGCAGATGTCTCGGGTTAGTTTTCTGCTCTCTGCGGACCGCCACAGCTCGCATGGCTTGTGGGCATGCCTTGGCGACAGGGCTGTGGCGCTCGACGTCAGAGCCGTCACTGAACTGGCTTATAATTACCCCTTACGCAAGATTGCCATCCACATTGGGACGTCGAATTCCACCCGTGTTCAAAGTGTGTTGGCATCGCTGGCACAACAGTAGCATATTTAGCGTTTCGACAGGTGTGCGTCTCCTTTTCAGGAATTTGGTTTCCTCGTTTTTCTGCGCAAGCGCCACCCAATTGCCTTCCGTTGCACATCGCCCAAGGGGACGACGAAGGGCAGGAACACGTGCCGAATAGCCTGTGGGAGCGGCACCATGATCCCCCAATCATCGCGTTGACACACCGGCGATGAATGGGGGCGGCGGCGTGCCATGGGCGCTGACGGGCGCTGTTGAAAATGTCACTGCGTAATGAAGGGAAGTCGACATGCAGACCGCGGCGACAGATGACGAATGGCCTCGGTCGAAAGATGCAAAACAGTCTTTGATTGGGTGGAACTGTCAGTGGTATGACACTTACCAGACAAGAGCAAATTTCTGAGCATTGGGAAGATTGCTGATGTCTGGCTGGCCTCATTCAGCGCCGGTGCTTCCACCGTTACTGGGGGACGACCAATTGGAGAGGCATTTCATGCGCCAATAACTCGCGATGTTCGTCGTGTCATGGCTCCATGCTAGCCAAAGGAATGTACACTTGGAGCTTGCCAGACAAGTGTCGCACTCACTCGACCATTGTGCACATCATGGTGATGCATTCACAAAGTTACTGCAGATGGAAAACAAGATCTGGGTTTGGGCATTGTGAGCCTCTAAAATGGCGCCATTGCAGCGCCCACGGCACGCTGGTGTCCATAGCATAAGTGGGCTTGTAGTGCTTTGAGCGTAAGATGGCAGTTTTAGTATTATTTGGGTGCTTGCCTCGTCGGCCCAGCGATGTGCGTGCGCAGTACCCCTCGCTCACGTGCGCTGCAGCGACTTGTACAGAGATGTACTTCGAAGTAGTTCGCAACGTCCTAGTACCAGATAGCGTCATTTTGTTATTTCTGTGGTTCCACAGCAAAGCCCAAGCCACGTAGCTTCCGGAAATGCATGGTGCTGCATAAGATGCAGCGTAATATAAACCAATGTTGAACCCTATATCTCGACCAGAGTATGGGGATCTGTGGCATACTTGGACTGGAAAGTGCTGCGCAGGCAGCATTGCACCAGAAAGGGAGCTTCATTGACGAGAAGTGGAGACTCCCCGCCCCCAAGCGCAACCCCAACCCCAACCCCAACCCCAACCCCAACCCCAACCCCAACCCCAACCCCAACCCCAACAGGGGTCATCTCGGTGCTCATATGGATGCGTTTACAGTTTTACCGTTGCCCCGGTGTTAGCACCAGGACGGGACCCTACAATCATTAGCATCTCCACAAAAAGCCACTCCACCAAGGTCGTTTCTTATTTCGGCCGTTGCGTCTTTGTGAAAAGGAAGCAGGCATTATTTACGCGCCACGAGCGTCCCGCCCCGAACGGTCCCCCTCGCTCGACAAAGCCCATTCTTTGGAACATCCTCGAGCTTGAAACTGAGAAACTTGAGCTGTCTGCTGCCGGGGGCTGTCAGTTGAGCGGCGCGCTTCTCCATCGCCACCTCCCACCGCCCCTGCCCTCCAAAGGCTTTGCTTCTAGACGCCTCCCAAATTTTCTCTTCCCTGCAAAATCCATGTTCACAACAAACTCGAAAAGGTATACGCCAGGCACGCTCTCACCAAGTGCCGGCAATGGCTATGCTGCATGCCTGTCGTCCGCATCCACCGCTCGCCCCATCAGTGAACCTTGAACGACACGGACCTGCGGGGAAGCAGCCACGAATGCAAATTCAGCAGCCAGCCCTCCACTGCTGACGGGGCCTAATGCAGTCCTGGAAACAAGCAACACTCCTCGGTGCCCCTCCAGATACATCCTCTCAGCCCCCGCGCTCCCTTTCACTATGCATGTAGCGTATATCCATTGTTAGAGCACGTATTGCTCTGCTCATCCATGGGGCTGAGGTAAATAGGCATTTAACCGTCAGTGCCGACCTATACACGTAGCTGGCGCACGAGGAAACGTTCATTTGACCATTGGGGCTTTGTGACTGCACATCACCCTGTCCGCGAGGCGGAGGACGTGAGTATATTTCGCTTGCGCCCTCGACTGGGAGCATCTGATGCTGCTCCCGGTCCAAATTGGCAGTCCGAATTCTGAGTAGCTTCGAGCTCCAGAAACCCTTGCAGAGGCGGTGGGCTCGCAGAAGCAAGGGTCTGGACATGCAAATACCGAACATGGTTCTGTGCATTTCGAACAAGTTTGATATACTTCTGAACCAAGCATGGGGTATGTGAGCTTGCGTGGCTCAACGCAGGCTGTGAGGGACTCGGTTCAGTCTTCATGGCACTGGGGACTCGCTGACGCTACCAGTAATCAGTATTCGGCCAGTGGCGCCAACCACCGCTGGGAAACGGCTGCCAGCATTCAGAAAGAAACGCACTAGAATATTACTGCAATTGCGCATTGTAGAACAGGTAAAAAATGATGTGCAAGCCTTGTCCCTGACGTGCTTGGACGTCCATTGACTCAAGTAAATGGAAGCTGCCAAAAAGTGCGTTGGATGATAACATGCAACTGCCAGGGACCACTGCAGTACATTGTTACAGGTGGAGCTTAACTAATCCCTGCAAAGGCCAGTGGGAAATATTTGAGCAAACGCGCTCCCCATGCAGCACTACAAAATGCTGTACACTGATAAAGAAGGGCGCCAAGAGTCTCAACCAATGTGTCCATTCATGCACTGGAGAATGGGCGCACTTTCGCTGCCCAGTCGCAGGTGTGCACTCACCGTTGGTGGCCTTCCTGCTTGCCATCGAGGGTGTATATGTAATGGTCGGTCTCGAGACTGGTGGGGCTCTTGAAGGTCAGTATCTCCACCCACATGACCTCGGGACTGGATCCCAGGTTCCACGCCCTGGGGATGCGTGCACCACACATTAGCTTACTGTGCTGTAGGCGGCTGTGAGGTCTTTTTTTGGCAGAACTGTAAATCGTCGCCGATGTTGATGAAGGTGGAACACCAGAACACCCTGCATGGACATTGGCAACAAGGACCACAACAGCCACTGCCATAGTGCACACGTACGTGCACTGCTGTAGTTGTGGGCCATAGGCTGTCCATGTCCCAGAGATTCGCGCTGACCAGCAAGCATTTCTGAACAATAGCATTCAATGCGATAGCTTGAGCGCGGCGAAAGTCCATACTTTCAAAATATTGAGTTTCGCCGAAGTGATGAGGCATTCAATGGAACCTTGCTGGAGCAGTGTCGCCATTACGAGGCTGAGAGGCAATGCAGCAGCCACCCCACGAATCAACTCTGCCGTGGATACACATGTGCATATTAATTAGCATTATTACACATCCTTGCGCCAACTCGTGTACTGGCTGTATACCGGGGGACCAGCACGATGTTCAAATGCGATGATAAGCAGTGCGAAACAGGCAATCATCTGTCAAGGCTTGACACCCAGCAAGCTTGGCTTACTGGTGTGGTTTTGGTTCGTGGTGCCCCTTCTGCACCTTACCGTAGTATGTTCAACCCCTCCGCATCAAAAATTTTGACCGATACGCTTTCTGCTCCGCATTTTGTTTCTCAGGACGTTCATTTACTTGTTTTTACGTTGCTCTGCAATAAAATTGTTAAAAGAGCGCTATGTGCCTTATTTTTTTCTCCGCAGACACGCCCAATCGCTAAGTTACTATGCAGAAGGTTTGAATGTAACTACGGTATGGTCAGTTCGCACCTGACGAGTATCCGGCCGTCCATGAGGGCCAAAGCCTGCCCGACAGCCCTGCCAGATTTGTCGTCTCGCCTGCCAGATATTTCTTGGAGGGTGCCATCTTTCGGGAAGGATTCAAGGCGGTGGCCCATCCCCATTACCGGAACCTTCACGTTGAAGCCTATGGTCTTGAGATCATCGCGAATCTGCAAGAACAAAGTTCCCCCGTGCATCATATTTCGCAGAAAAGGAATAAATTTCATTCACAGCACCTGCTCTCCTGGGCGTTTTCGACACAACTCCATCACGAGGACTCGCTAGACGATTGGTGCGGAAGCGCTTGGACTGAATGGCATCATGGCTGTGAGTCTACATCGTCACCCGAGACTAAGTTATAAGCATTCAAATGTCAATACTAGCTCGTCCTCATTGAAATTCGCGATGCACCCAGACAAAACTATTCAGAATGGCAAAGTTTGAAAGATGCCGTGAGGTGAATATGCTGGACAATGGGCAGCATATGCTCAAGCATTCTGCTGATGCTACTTCAGAAGTGCATGCCCCGGGATACGGCCTCTGTCCATGCACATACGAATCGACTGCCACCAAGAAGCTCTCAGCCAGACCCTAACGGCACCTTTTTTATTTCAACCACATTCCATTTCACGAATGTCATTCTGGTGCGAAATCTTCCAGCAATGGCGACACACAAAAATCCGACGCACCTCAAACTCCTTGATCTTCGCTCGGATGCTCGTCACCAAATAGCTGGCCTTAAGGACCTTGTCGCATGCGCCAGGGCTGGGGTCGCTCCTGGCCATGTCCTTCATCCACTTGCCGCCGACGCCCATGCTGTCCGGGATCGACACAACCAGCGGAATGGTGTTTGTTACTGCACAGCAGTAGACAGCGAATTAGCGCCATTGGCAGAGCCACAGCTAGAAATGAAAGGATATACTGGTGCAAGGACGTTCAGCCGTGTCTGCCGCCAACAGTAAGCAAGAGCAATGGAGGGAATTTTTCGACAAGCTGCTGTTGACTTTAGGGCGTGGATTGTGCTCAGGACCTACATGTGCAGCCGTTGATGCAAGGAAATTATCGGGATCGAAAGGACTCACAGATGCATGTCGGGCAACTTCAGCGCGCGTGCAGCACCCAGTGGAATAACGGCAAACTTTTGTCATGAAAAAATGTCGCATCAGCCTTGAAATGCTCTCTGCAGGAGTGGGCACCAGGGTGAACTTGAGACATAGTGGGTACCAGACTCCATCGACAATTCGGCAATTGCGCACACTTTCACTTATGTGCTTACATTATGCCAAGCATTCAACTTATTACTTGGATGTTTAAACTCATTTTGAATAAATGAAATCACATATTTCAAATTTTCTGAGTGAATGAAATTGTATTTTCAGCTCATTCTCAATACTGCCGCGTTCTCTATGAATCCCGCAGTCCTTTACAGCTTTTTCGCTGCTTTTCACATTGAGTTGCTGTTCGTATAAGACCCCACGTGAGTCAACCCACTTGATGCAGTCGGCACGGCCGCCGGCGCGACCTTGTCCAGCTGCTGCATCCGAATCAGGCTCATGCCGTTGGTGCTGGCCATGGTGAACATGGACCGCGCCGTCTTGAATTGGTCGGCAGTGTCCTCATCTACCTCCTCGATTGGCTTTGCCACAGCCACGGGCTCCTCCCAGGCTATCTCACCCGTGGCCCCCGTTGGTATGTTGGACTGATGCTCGCCCTGGTGGGCGCCTACAAGACCATATGCGTGGGTCAGACAGGCCCTCTTCGTGAAGCTTCACGAGCACGTGTCTTCAACGGTCTGCTGTTTTTGTTGTGTGCACTGATATTGATAACCCGCTGCACACAAACCAAGAGCATCTAGGAACGTACCGGGCAGTGACGCCCCCGCTCGTACTATCACCGAATTGCTGCTTGCTGCAATTATCTTCCACCATTTTTGGGTAGATCTCAGCACTTTCGGGCCTGTTTATTCTGAAAACTTTGGAGTGGTGACGATGAAGAAGTGCACGATGTGTACCACGGCTCACAATGTTCACGATGTGCGCTGAAAGTTTTCCGCTTGACTTCCAAACAAGTCCAATTCCTTTTGGCTCCCATATTAGGCAGTCTCCCTTTTGTTCCAGATTCCGCCACTCCAGGTCAAAGAGCGAACGCAAAAGGATGTATATCATCTCCCATACCAAATAAAACAGCTGCTCAAACGCTGCCCTGTATGCAGGACCCTGCTTCCTTGAAAACCACCCCCGTTGCATACTGCATGCTTCCTGCAGATTTGTCCAAGCCCGCAAGCCTTGCAATTTTGTCCTGGACAAGATACCAGCCCGCGGTCTTCCTTCTCCCCGCACACCAGAAGCCCAATGCGGCCCCTGCCAGCCCCTTCGCAAGTTCGACGCGCCCTTAACTACGGAGTTACTGGTGAGGAGAGTGGATCCCCTCTCCTCCTCGCACAGTTAGCCCGTGCACGCCATGCCATCCCTTCGCACCACTTCCGCCTTCAACCAGCTTCACAACCCTTCCCATCGAACGCGGCGCCCCCAAGCCCCGCGCCCCACGCGCCCTCACCTGGAGGAGGCACGGCCGCCTCCGGGAAGCAGCACGCCACCCACCAGTACCACGGCTGCAGCTCCTCCTGCTGCAGCTGGTGCACATTGGGCCTGTTGCCCTGCGTCCGGGAGGCCTGCATCTCCATGTCAGGCGCCTTGGTGACCGCGGACTTCCTGCGCAGCCGAGCCCCCCCAGTTCAACAACCCTCCTCCAGCTCGACGGAGACGCAGCACACGGGCGAGGCCTCGCAGTCGCATATACAGCTTAGAAGCGCTCGAGCCGACATTGAACAATTCCAAAACGTAGAGAGGTCACGCTGCTTCTCGAGACCAAACCCTGGGCCCAATTCCGGACTCTCCAGCTCGCGAGGCGCCTATAGCTCATTCGAATGAGCACTGAATTCAGTGCGGCCCCGATCGCCAGGGACTGCCGCCTGGGCGTCGGTGTCCGCGAAGGGCTGCACGAATTCGCGGTCGGGCCCAGGCACACCGGGATAGCGACTGAGCGGCCACGATTTGCTGCCGCGACGACCGGCGACCGCAGCATTGTGGGCCGCGGGGTCCACCCTCGGGCTCCGCAGCTCCCACGGCGCCGGCTGATTTCCGCACGGCCGAATCGCGACCCCCACGGGGCCGCCTGGCGTCGATTACTGCATTGATCCCGTCGCATTCGGGCGCCCGCCGCTGGTATCCAATCCGCGGAGGTCGCCAGCGCCGCGCGAGTACCCGTTCGCCGCACCCCTTGGCGCCGTGCCCCGGCCTGGCGTCCACCGCCGACTCGAAGAAGTCCGCCTCCGTCATGGCGCGCAGTCCCCGCCCCTTGCCCCCTCAGAGTGGTTACCAGGCTGTCCGGCACACGGAGGCTGCTCGACGGCCAGGAGCTCGAGTTCGCGCGAGCTGCCAGCTCGAGGGGCCCCACACCCGCCAGGTCCGTCCTCCCTCGGCCAGGTGGCTCCTCTTTTCTGTGCCCTGCGCCCTCCGAGCGCCCGCAGCAAGCCAGAGCGCGGGGTGCGACGAGGCGATCGGGGACAGGGGCGGAGGGTAAGTTTCGTGATTCATGCGCGTGGGGCGCCGGTGATGTGACAGGGGGTCACCCATGGAGGACGGGGGGTTGGGATTGCAAGCTGGCGCATGGGCAGGACTGGGCGCGTCGGGGGGCTATTTGTCGGCCATCATCCGGCGACATCAGCACTGAGGTCCAGACTACCAGTGGTTCGTGGCAACGTTGAAGTCAATAACTTTATTTTACTGCATGTACTGCGTGTCAGATTGCCGCGGACGTTTGTGCTCGTCGACTCATCGCTCATGAGAATATATTAGGGAAGGCGCTGTGTCGATATTGTTGCGCTTAGCGTCAATTTGACGTTAAGCAGAGCCCCAACCACCACCCCACCCTTATCGTCAAATTGACGCCAAGCGTAACAAAATCTACATAGTGTCATCACTTGCGCCGGGGCCCCCAGTGTCAAAAAAAGTGTTTGTTTGTGCATTGACCAATGCGCTCCATTTTGCTTCCAACACCGCATCGAAAATTCCTATCCAGGTCTGGATATATTTCCGTATTCAGCTCTTCGGTGCGGCAGCTGCAGCCCTGCAACAGAAGGGCGTGAAAAGCATCGGCCACGCTCACTGCCCATGCCTCCTGAGCCACGGAGGGCATGCGCGGCAGATTTTTGAAGAAGATTCTGTCCTCGGCGACCTGCACAACGCTACGCAGTGAGGGGCGTGGACCTTACACTCCACCGCGCCCGTGCAAGAGCAACGACTCACTCTTCAGCCCTGGTTCAACTACGGAGAGGTATCGAGTACTTCTGATTCACTGAACGACATTCCGCCGCAAATCCTCCACATTTGAAAGTGATGCGGGGCAACAGAGGCACCCGCGGAGCATGCTGCACTCGCAGCGGTTCCCAAGAGCCTGCATGACGTCTCAATACCGTAATTCAACGGTGCCGTTCCGCACTTGACTCCATCGCTTCCCCTCGCCACTCTTCCCGTGCCGCCTCTGCCTTTGCTGTCTCTCGCCGGCTGGCTCGCTTGACAGCCCCACTTCCCCCCGCCGATGGGCGCCGGGCTCCAGCGGGAAGGAATCATGGCCTTCCATTTCTACCGCGACTATGTGCGCACGACTTTTCTGCCCGCGCCCTGCACCTCTGCCCCATCCGTCAGTCGAACTCTGACCGGTCGCCACACCGCCGTCGTCGCAGATGGCCCAGGCCTTGGTCACCTACTACAGCACGTCGATGGTGTTGAACCTTCAAAACCTGTGGAGGGTCTGTATCGAGCTCAAGTCGTGCGGGAGGGCGAGCGTCAAGCTCTTGTGGGGCATCCCTCGCAGGGAGTCCACGCCACAGAACGCCACTGGACGCGGTTGGCCAATTTCCGTGACCTTGCACACGTTGACCCTGGTGGGCCCGAGGGCAACGGGGACATGGCTTAATTTCGGTTCTGAGTGCATTCGGGGCATCCCCGCCTCACAATATTTTCCTGCTGTCGGTGCAGTGAGGCGAAACACGTTGGCCGAGTGTAGCCCTTCAGCAGGGCAGTGGGCCCGACCACCGAAAATTTTCACTGACTTAACGTAGTATTTTCAACACTTTCCTATCAAACAACTGTACTGTTACGCTTTGAGTTCCGCATTCTTTTCAGAGCGTTGTTTTTGTCTACGTTGCTCAGCAAATTTTTTGTTAAAAGGGCGCTATGTTTTTATCGTTTTCTCCGGCAAAAGACCAAGCGTTACGTTGCTACGAGGAAGGAAAGTAATATAACCACGGTGAAGCCGCGCTAGAGCGACGGTGGCGCTGCAGGCGCGATGATGAGAGGGGATTTGCTCGCTCTCGCTCGCTCGCTCACGCCCGTGCCCGGCGCGTGCGTGTGACGCGGCTGCTGCGCCCATTTCAGGAAGTCAACGTGATTCTCGGACAGAGTTTGTACGGCGTGGAAGGTCTCCAGGTGGGCGGCTGCGCGTCCGCCTGGCTGGAGAACGGGCGGCGGCCGAGAGTCACCTTCAGCGGCCACCTGAATTGGGTGAGAATTCTGATAATCGAAGTCGCGAAAACCGCGGCGCGACCAAAGCGTTTTGACGCTCAGTGACCTCTGAGGAGCTTAAAATGTCCGTGCGCAGTGTCGCGCAGGTCGCAGGAGCTCGCAGCGTCTTCGAGATGTCGGCCACGCTGTGCCTCTACCGCCCTTACAGCTATCATATCGAAGAATCGGATGTAAAAATGTTTCCTGAGCATTCCGAAGGGCGCTTGACTCCGGATCGCAAGGTGCAGGCAGCGAGCGAGGCACGCCGCACGCTTTCCCGCCATTCAGCGTCTTCATCGCGCCCACCGTTGCCCTTGCATTGTACATGTGATCGCTCTTGTTGGCGAGACATACAACCGCGACTCCTTTTCTTGTGCCAATGCTGCTGTCTAAACGCCGTGCTGCACTCCTGCGCACAGCTACGTCAGCATTAAAGCATATTGGATTTCCTTCCCCTTCGCCCATCGGTGCAGCTCGTTACGTGGTGCTGCTCTTCGGAGTGGCTCCTAATCCGTAACTTTCTTGAAGGGCGGGAAGCCGCCCCCTACTCCACACACCGCTTTGATGGGCGCCATTCCGAAAAGCCAAAGGCCGCTGTAAAACAATGAAGGCCTGATGGTATGTGAAGTAGGTGTAGGGGATATCGCCCCAATTGGAGCAATTAGATTTCAATCCCCATGCTAGGGAAATGAAGTCGCCAAGAAAATGGCAGGACCAGGCGGCAGCTGATTTAACCTTCGTCAATCGTTTCACTCCAAGGCAGCGATATTAGCCGGGTTTCTGCTAATGGCTCGAAACCAATCACTTCCCCTTCCTATCGGCTGGGCACCTCCACCGGAATTAAATTGTTTTTGGGTGAGCGAAATGTACGGCGGAACCCCTTGCCGCTCGAGCCGGAGAGGGTGTTCTGGGGCATTTGGGTGATGCTTCTGCCCAGGCAATGAAATACATTTGAGCTACTTGAGAACCATGCCGTGCAAAATGTGATTGAGCTTTTGGGATATATGTAACGCAACATTGATTTGGACATTGCTGGCACCTTGCAAAATCAGTCGCACACAGAATAATCCGTGCAACAGGAAGTTGCTCCAAAACTTGAAGTGCCCATTCCTCTTGTTGGGGTATTATCTCGGCTTTTGAATTCCAGAATTTTTCCTCCAAACTTTGAAGGAATATTTTGAACTCAATCCCTAATACTATTCCATGACCACCTGCATTTTTTAGTACATCTGAATGTATGTATGCCAAATTTGGAAGCTGCGTTGATTAGCAAAGCATGAAAACGCCAAAGATTTCTGTCGCGTACTGGCAACTTAATCAATAAGCTGAGTACAGGCTTGTTACTTACATTTACGCTTTTTGCGCAAAAGGTAAACTGCAAAAAGTGCTGTTTTTGCTGCTCTCTGTGACACGAAGGTTACACGACGAAAACCGGGTCCAATAATCAGACCTTCCCCCCCTCCAGCACTCGCAACACAGCTTCCACTTCGCCCTTGGCAAGCGCCACGACGGCGTGGAACAAAAACTCGGTATCTGCCCATTCCAGTACATCTGGGTGTCACTGCCCGGACTCGTTAATTATGTATGTACTGTCCTTATTTACACTGTATTTACGTTACATTTATGTAGCTTTGCAAGCTTTACGTGTGAAAACGCACAAACTGTTTCTGCGCGCAAAAACGTAAAAATTGTTTTTAAGCTTAAGTTTTAAATGCAATTAGTTTCTGCCGCGTAAATAATAAGCCTGGATGAGAGCGATTATGCTGTGCTGCATGGGAATCGCGACGGCAATTATCCTGTTTTCATGAGAAATATATTCCTCATGGACTTATATAAGTACCTGACAGAGCTGTATCTTTTATTGCAGAGAATTGCTTCAATGTTTGCAGGTATCATAGCTTCTGAAATTAGATGCTCAACACTACACACTATCAGAATACGCCGTGTTTGCAATGCCAGCTGCGATGCCATTTTGACACAAATTGGCGCCATCACAGTGATTGCGATGGCACAAAAGTGGCTGTGATGGCATCAGTTAGTGTCAAACGGTATCGCAGTTGGCATCGCAAAAATATCGATTTCTGCTGGTGACAGTTACAGAAGAGACCCGTGCATCATAGCACCCCGAAAATGACTTCAGAGCGAGATAAATCCAAAAGAAAGTTCATATGAAAATTAATGGCCAGCCGTAACGATGCCAAATTAGTTTTAACTTTCTCGGTTCTCCTCTGCATTTTGCCCAAAGAGAGCTAGAGGCCCCACCGCCGTTGCCTTAGATAGGCATCTCTGGCTCGGGGTCAATAAAAATGGGCAGACGTGCAGATCGCAAAAGGATGGGAAAATTTCACGGTAGGGCCGCTTGACAGAGCAGCTCAGCCGTAAGAGAAAGGCTCGGTTGGAGAATCGCGTCAAAGGTACGGCATTCAATTTCTGGGTGCGGTTGTGACTTGCAGAATATGGGTTAGTCTTGTGCACAGAACTCGTGCCATCGATATTGCATGTACTCGCGGCATTTATCATTTCTGAAGTTCTGCGATGGCTACACGCTGCCAGACAAGGCGGCTATCGTCGACCAACGTAAAACAAGAAGGAAATCTGCTCCAGATCTACAGTTCTGCATTGGAATTATGAAAGCTTCAATCATGCTTCATTACTGTGCAGTCCACTCAAGCACTCTTCCACCTTCAGATGCTCTCGATATCTGCACAAACAATGGCACCTTAATTGCCCACTCTGACGTTGATGCCATCAACGACAGCACAAATTCGCTAAATTCAGTACTTTAAGCTACTCGGCGCCATCAGCAGCGGCTGATCGATGCATTTTCTGAAATTGCTCTTCAAGTTCTGGCTCTCATCTTCTGAAAACTCCTGAATGGTAGGGCGTCAACTCGTCGCTGCGGATCGTGGTGGGGTTTCGGCCTTGGGTCAGGGCCACGTCGAATAATAGGTGGCATGTGCCCCACGGGATGATGGGGGAGTTCCTCTCCTGACATCCGGAGGGCTTGGCACAGAAGGTCCAGACTGTGCAGTCTGACAAGAGCAAAATATCATCGTCAGCATATTGTCGATTAATTTGGTATATGCTGTGAATCGCATATTGTGCGAATACGGGAATATTACGAAATCGACGCATCGCGTTGCTGTGGACGTTGAGAGCATGCATCTGTACCCTTATATACATTATACCCTTCCCCATTGAAATGCACCTTTTGGCTCTTATGGGAAGCCACAGTAAAACGCAACGGTGCCAGGAATATGCGGAGCAGCACCAGCCGCAACGCGAGAGTCTCTGGAGCGCTCGTGGCGACTAGAGGCTTCAGATACACGAGTGTTTGTCGAGGAAAACAATGTTTTGAGGCCATTTAAACTCAGCGGAGGCGCCATTCCGCCTTCGGACATGATGCGGAGTCCCGCAACGATGGCAGTCGCGAAATGCAGAGCAGAAATATTTACTACGCTGCAAGGCTGAAATTTCAACATGCGTAAGGGTTGAATATACTACAACTAAGAAAAAAGGGCCAAAAAACACGTTTAAAGCGGGTATATATGTGCAAATTTACGGGTTTGAGCTATTTCCGTGCTTTCAGCATGCGAAAAACTGATGACATGCAAAAAGTGTATTTGTTCCTTTTCTGCTAGTGTACAGTATTTTGATTCCACTACAGCAGAGAAATATACATATATCCTCAATGAATGTTTCAATTGCTGCCCGTATTATTGCTGAAAACAGCAGAAACATACCAATATTGGTGCAAGCACAGTACATTTAAGAAAATATCATCCAAAATCTAGAGTGCTAATGAAAAACATGCAGCTACTGCACCTCGCATCTACCGAAGTTTTTGGTCCAATGGCCCCGTTCTTTGCAAAACATGGCTCAAAAACATTTCGGAATTGCACGATGAATCCATAACTTCAAAAAATTATCATCCTGCGCTAATAGAAAATAATTTATTGATTCTTCAATTCAGAAAGCATGTTTACTATTTCCTGCGACAATGATTCACTTCTGAAAAGCCGAGCGAGTGCCAAGCTGTCGTTCTATAGGGCGTCTCACGAGCAGCAACAGCTTTCGAGCACTAAACGTGCAAATACAGGTTCGTGTCAACAATATAAGCAATCGCGCATCATCAGAATGAATCAATTTAAACTGCCATTAAAATGCGCGACGCCGCGCCTCAGGCAAGCTGACCTTTGTTCTTTTTGCATTTCCTGCAGCAATCTCCTGGCGACTGTGTCTGCTTGGTGTCCACCAGCTGTCCATCGTATTGCTTGGATGTTGCCGTCTCACAGTACCCCTCCGTTTCTCCAACATCGGTGACGTCCTCCAGATACGTGCCGAAGTCCGCCGAAGGCACCAAGTACTCGTCAACTATGTGGATGTATCCCTGCGCATCAAGCCGCTGGATAAGCCCAGGGTTAGATATTTCAAGAGATATTTCAAAGATCTGCTGCTATGCGATGAAAAGGCTTTCCAGAAGAGCCACTGAAAGTGTCTGCTAGATCCCGCTTCAGCAGTTTCTCTTGCATTTCGAAGAATTTTGGGAGAGCAAATTGTACATGACTTAAATGCGAATATGTGCGTAAGCACTTTGGAAATCGTGTGTCTGTGTTACGCCATTCGTTGAATGGAGGCGTAAATGAGCGGTATCGAGTGGAGGCATAATGCTGGGTCTCGTTTCCGCTGGTGAGCCCAGCATCAGATAATTTGCAGTCTATTGCGGAGATCTGTTCCCAATCTGCATGGCGCGGTCAGCGACGCCACGCCTAGAAGTTGACAATTTTATTTCGCCGATTTTCGCCGATATTTGTTCGATGGAATACACCCTCAGAGCAACACCAAGCTTATCTCGAGCCAAACTTTGCGCTGATGCAAGTCTGCGGATGCATGTTACGAAGCTGCAACTCAAAATTTTGATGGCATTGTGGCGCGTGCTGCCATGCGGTTGATTTTGCTATAGACAACTAAGATCTCACTTTTCGGGTTCAGGATCTTGGCAACGTCGAGCAAGACACAGTATCGATACAATGAAACGGAGCAGCGATACACGAGAATTCTGCAACTCGCATTGTGGAAATAGCTCCCAGAAGATCAGACATGGATCGTTCGCATCAAATGCCGCTGCACAAGCGCCCTCATGTATTGCAGCCTTAACACCTCTGGAATGAACGCTGGCCTCTCACATAATTCGACACAAAATTTCGTCAAATTGCGCATTTGAAAACCTATTTTAAAACGTGATACGTTTAAAAGAATACTATTTTATCCCAGAAAATGGTTGTTTGTGACGTCTGCATGCAATCTTTTGAATCAATTAAGCAGGATTGCAACAGTGCTGAATATCCGAACATTGAGCATCCCATATTGCACTGAGCCACGCATTAGGCCCGCACCGGGCCATGTATTCGTAACTGCAATTTTTTAACTGAAAATTCCGTCCACCTGAATTCATATATCCGCATAAACACACTGTTAATTTTCTGTCGCCACTAACTGCCCGCAGCCGAGGGCTCGGGCAGCACACCTTGCAGCTGGGCTTGTCCCATTCGAGCACCGTCGCGCTGCCCATAGGCCCCACGAACTTGACGGTTCCGCCGCCGTCCTTCTGCACCTTCAGCCGCTGGTGGTCGTCGAATTCTGTGGCCAGCTCCATGCCGTCGTGCAGGAAAGCCTCCGTGTAGACGGCGCGCAGATCCGGATCGGCCTTGAGGACGCTGAACTTCAGGGCCTCCCCCAGCACCCTCGCCCACTTGCTGTTGGACTCAACGTCCTGAACGGTGAATCCTGCACACGGTTTGAGCAGTAATCACCCAAATTTGGAGTGGGATGAAAAAATGCAAGTATGCTTGAAGATTGATGTATCAGCACTAAGGCATGCTTGCATCTCATTAATGCACACATTAAATCGCCCCATGCATCGATTCATGCAATTCATGTGACAAAGTCCTTTGTGTTTCAATTGCGTTACTGTTTCGTTGGATTTAGAATGCGCAGTCGTGCAGTGTGCGTTTGTGCTACATATTTTATGGAAGAAAAGGCAGATTGCGTGGGCTTACGCAATGCTTGGAGGTAGTTGAAATGACCCTGAATATCGAAGTCGCATCAATTTCATGCTCCAGATATCTGAAACTTTACATTATTGATGCTCTGATTGTAGTTGAGCTAAATTTCTCCACAGTTAGGCGTAAGACGTACTTCCGCCTCGGGAGCTGTTGAGAACAGGTTCAAAATTTTTGATGAGCTTTTGGCAATTCGGCAAAGCGAGCCTGCCAACAATCTTAAGAAAAGCTTTTCAGCCTGATAGTACCAAGAAGTCCTCTTTGCAGCAAGGTGGCAACATTGCCGAAGATCTCGGGTCTGGCTTTCGAAAGACAATACAAGACGCGGCGGCTTCCGTACGGGGCAATACGATTTGCTATGTTCGGCCACGTCCATTCCGGTGTGTACTTGCGTAGATTCATAGCTCAGTGGGCTAGCGTCAGAAATATCATTCATGGGATGATTTTATAATTCCCAAGGAGCAGCAACGCCGGTGCCATCTCGGGAAAAGTGGTTACACAGGCGATTTTGTCGCAACGTTGTTTATGATAGGTACCCATCATTGTGGGTGCTGGTTCATGAACACGAATCAGCACCGATGTTGGTCGGAGGCCCGCTGCATTGTATGAAGCAGCCTCGCTTACGAGGTCGCTTACAAGGTCATGGACGAGCTTAGTACAGCGCGATTATAGTATGTTTTGGGGTGAATAAAAGCATACCCACCGAGGCTGTCAAGAAGGCGCTGCAATGCTCCATTCCTTGGCCCAAGTATGGCTACCTCCCATCCAGGTGCGTTAAGCAAGTTTCCAAGGCCGGATATTTCAAAGGCCCAGACCAGTTCCGAAAGCCCTTCGTCCGTAGCGACGTTCCTGAGCGTTCTGCAGCAGTCGCACCGCCCGCACGTGATCTGGCAAAATCCTGCGCAACGAGTCATTGATGGCGAAAGATTACACTTATAATTCTCAAGTGACAATCTGATTGGGAGCATATTTTAAAAACAGTAAAGCCGTGTATTGCACACTCTAAAATATCGATTCGAGTTTTCAGCATCTCATTCAATTTGATCCAAATTAAATTGAAGCAAATGTTGCCAAAATCCGAAATGTTTGGCAAACCGTCTGTAGAGCGAAATGTGCACATGGTAGAGAATTGTGTCCAAGTATACCTCAGAGAAGGGGGTAGTTCAACGTGGCGTGGCGAGTGCCACAAGTAAGGACGATGAAAATGATTTTTCAAAGAGGAAAACTAGCCACGGCGGTCCCCTCTATTCGAGAAACATATGCAGATGATAGTTGATGGCACCGGAAGAGGTAACCAGGCAACAAAGGCTGGAGAGTCATGAGTGCGCATGCGCCTCTGCGGATCCCAAGCTTTTCCGTGCGCACACCGCAATTCCATCAATTCAATATTTCGGACCACTTTTTTCAAAGTCTGTCGCCACATGTCAAGGACCAAGATCCCCGTAAATGCTTCGCCAATCATTGCAATATCATTTCTTCTGCATTGTAGCAAAGCCTGCCTCCACTGAGTTTCAAGCAAGAGCTGAAGAACTTTCGTTTTTGAACCTTCGATGCAAACCTTCGGTTATTTCATCAATCGTATTCCACATGAACCCTTTCTGGCAATTGCCCTTCAGGAAGTGCTCAAAGCACAGCCCCTTGACGACTTTCAGGTGCTTGTCGTCGCCGAATCGAGGATCGACGTCGGTGCACTTGCAGGCGAGCGGTCCTGATAGGCTCTGTGCCGATACTCTGGCCTGACCTGCGCAAGAGTCGCTCAGGGCGTGCATCATTACTGGTTGCTTATATGTGTAGAGTCAGATGCTGAAAGGCATAGACAAGATTTGTCACATCGCTTATAAGTCATGCGTTAATTAACGCAGTGTTGAAGCGGTGCTTAGTTCACGGCAGACACGAAATCATGTTGCACGGTTTTCACGGCAACACATTGGTACACCATTATCAGAAATTAAACAAAGTCTTTACACCAATAATTAGTGGTATTTGTGCACTACTACACCATAAATCACCTGCATTGCGGCAACCCGCAATATCATGGAGCCGCATCCCGTTGCAACAAACCTGTTTCCGATGGCAATTTTGTTCAGTGGGGGACATTTATGGACGACAAATTGGGCCAGCTGGCTCGAAAACTTGGCCTACGCAGGGTCTCGGACACTCTAGCCACGTCCGGGTGACGCGCGGAACCGTCCGAGAGCCTCAGGCCATCTTCAAAGGCCGCTCGGACGCCTCGTGGACGCCCCCATTTCCCGTAGTGTACCACCGCAAGAGTTGCGAACGGACGATAGCGTTGCCTGCTGGAGGCGTTCGTGCGTATGTCGAGAGAGCAATCTGCGCGAGCCAACGCCGGCAGGTGGCGCCCGGTATCGGCACACGGCACACCGGCGACACCATCCGGCTCGGAGAACACCGGAGTGTACAGTAGAAAGGTCAATTACCGACGAAAGCGTGCGCCCAGGAGGACGTGGGACAGTCCCACTGGGACACCTCTCTTGGTGATGAGTAGCGAAGGCGAGCGACAGCAGATGTACCTGTCGTCGGACACGTTGCCGTGCACGTCGCCGTGCTGCTCCCTCGAGGGGAGCACGATGCGCTCGAGCACACGGCGCACGCCGTGGGAGCGTCCTCCCGCGGAAGACGTCGCGGTGCGTGTGATCAAGGCAGGCGTGCGGGCCGGCTGGCCCAGCAGGCCGCGTTTGCTTCGCCAAATGTGACGGCAATGCCGCAGGCGCTCTGCCGAGGGCGAAGCAGACGCGAGATTGCACACATCCCCGCAGATGGACGCTTCCAGCCCGTGGCCTTGAGAACTACTTCTGGTGCCCGCTCTAGACTCCATGCCAGCGCTGGAGAACAGCGACTGCATCCGAGTCCATCCATGGTACCATCTTCACCCGAGGCACCGCCATTATCGCCCGCTTGGGTGCGCCGCGCGTGCGCGAGGCAAGCGAAGGGGTGGGCGACAGCGATCAAAATCACAGGGGTAGGGGGAGAGGCCGCGAAGCGCCGGCGCCGCTTGGCGTGCATTTTGCAAGCCGGTGCGATCTCCCCTCTCCGGCCGTTGCCGATCAGTTTGCAAGCCGCCTGCGTGGCCGCAGCGCAGGCGCGAAGTGCGCGGAAAGCTGCAAGCAACCCCACACCTGCCAGCAAGCACAGCAGTGCCGCCAGGGCGGCGGGCGGCCGCATGACGACGGGGACACTCTTCCGCGTCATTTGCGCTCCGTGGCCGATCCACAGGGGTGCGCTCCCTGCGCGGGTCGCCGTGGAAGTCCCGTGCGCAGCAAAATCCGCGTTTCTCTGGTCGGCGAGGTGCGTCAAAACGAGGGTGCCCTCCTCGCCGCCAGAATGATCTGGCAGCTCGCAGGTCGCGGTGGCTGCCACCGATCCTTCCCAAGGCGCGGTGGAAGACGTCACGCGAATTCGTGCGACGCTTCAAAGCGCTGGCGGCTGTACACCGCCGGGATGTTCGAATTGCCTTCTCCCTTTCCTTCCAGTACAACAGCTGATTGCCTGTGCCCGCTTCTCTTGCGCACCTCCGCATCTGTATCTGTAGCTGGCGTGGTTGTCATGAGGGGCTACAGGTGGCCAGCGTGGGTGCGAATGGGTCCTTGAACAGAAACACCCAGTACAGAGTGTGCGTTGCCGGACTGGAACCACAACCAGGGAATGCCGCGCGCCGCTTGGTGCTCGGATAGCCATGCGAGACGCCTATGCTATCAGGGAGACAGCCCAACCGATCACCACTGGGAAGGGAGGAAAGAAGTCAAAGTCGCATTCAGTTGAAGGCAGCCTGCATGGCCCAGACACTAGGAATAAAAGGGCCAAATAACACGTGTTCAAACGCGTGCAAAGTTTACGGGTTTGTGTTATTTTTGTGTTCTTGGCGTGCAGAACTTGGATGAATTGTGTTTTATGTGTTTTGCAAAAGTGTTATTTGGCCGTTTTTTCCTAGTGAGAAGCGCTTGAGCGTCACCCCTAGGGCTACAGAGAAGGAATCATGGCGCTGCAGATGAATCGCCACCTGGAAGCCCACCGCCAAAAGTGCCCCCGGTCCCCTCTCCCCCAGACCCGAAATCGCCAGCTCGACACATTTTATCGACTTATTTTAAAGGCACCGAAAGAAAGGTCTCGCACCTAGGCCAGCTTGTCCAATTATCGCCCCGAGTACCAATGGCTCGACAGTAAGCACAGCGCCCTAACCTGGCGACACCATGTGCGTGAACACTGACCAATCGCAATTATTTCTGGGACGCCCTTGCCCCGCCACCACCGAAAGAAAAGGCAAAATGACAAAATGGTTTCCTTTGTGAGGTATCTTGACAACAGGGGTCCCCCTGTGACAAAAGGGGTCCTCCGCGGGGGGTGCAAATGACAAAAGGGGTCCTCTGACCGTCCCCTGTACATTAGACGTGCTGCTAGACCGGGGTCAGACCACCGCCCTTGCCACTGATGTATCATTTGGACGAGAGTGTCCTTGGCAACATCTAGTTGGGAAAATGCCCCCTAAGAACAGAAACAATGCCATACTGACGTTTTTCACAACTGAGTTGCGAGAACCCATAATGAAAAAAAATGGCCAGGCTGCCAATTTTGGACTTGTCACTGTAGTAGAAAACAGCCTGTTTGCGATGCCAACTGCGATGCCATTTGGCACAAATTGATGCCATCGCAGCCACTTTTATGCAATCGCAGTCACTGTGACGGCACCATTTTGTACCAAAATGGCATCGCAGCTGGCATCGCAAACATGCTGTTTGCTAGCAGTGTCAGGCCCTGCTAAGTACGATCTTGCCCAAAATTAAATACGCTTGCCGTACTGCCGTATCGCCAATACCTTGCCGTATTTACCCGGTATTAGTAGGCACCCCTTTTTAGTATCCACCCCCATCTTTGGGGGTCGAAACCACGTTAGTATCCATGACCCGGTGTTAGTATCCACCCCCAAACCTCAACACAAACGAGTACAAGAGGGCTCGTTGGACTCACCTTGGGGAGAAGAAGCTATTTTTCACGTCATTGCTTGCGCAGAACTCTTGTTGCATGCCTTCGACGTGCAACAGTTGCTGCAAACAGCTCACCCTATAGTGCCATGCACTTGATGGCTGCAAACTTCACAACTTAAGCAGCTGATGATTTGGGAAAGGATTCGGAGGGTGTCGATGAGAATTTGGATGGCTTTGCATCAGATCTGGATGTGGACAGCGATTGATTGTGAATGCGTTTCTGCGTTTTTGGTTGGGATATCGTAATTTTGACTTGGTGATGTGGCTGTTGCTGTATCGCATCTTGCATTTTTTGAAGCCTATTTTTGGGCATTTCACGGCCTATTTTGCAAAAATTTTCTTTGTCTACTCCTTGGATTAGGGGGTCTAAATCATGTTAGTACCCATGACACAATACTGGTATCCACCGCTCAATTTTGGGGTCCAATACACGCTTACTAACAACGGGTAAATACGGTATTGCATTACAACAGTCACCAACGACCTTGCCCATTGAACACAGCCCATCAATCACAAATTGCGATCGTTATCAAGCAATTCTACGAATTCGCCACCCATGTACTGAGCGACCCTTGTGTCTCAATCATCCCTTATGGCAGGAAAATCACCGAAAGGCACAAAGCACGGTATTGTGATCTCAAAGTAAATATGCAACCATTTTGCTCCGTGCATGCAGATCCAATGCAAGTCAGCTTATGCGCCAGTGGCAGGGTGGTCGTCTAAATGGCGTCGCGAACACCCCACAAAACCCACAACACCCCAAAGAGGAAAATTGACAAAAGGGGGTCTTCTGCGGGGTCGGCCCTCGTAGAACCGGGCTGCAAACTGCGACGGACTAGCGCCGTTCTAGCAATGCGCCCAGGATGCCCCCCTTTTGTCATTTTGCGCCCCCGCCGCCACTTCTTTGTCACAGAGGATCCACTTTTGTCAACATATATCACAGACGACCCCCTTTTGTCATTGTCCCAAAGAAAACTCACATTCCGAAGAGGCATTCAGATTCGTCCATCTATGTTGTTCTGACGGTGCTAGTTTTGGGAAAGCAGCGTGTTGCGCCCTCGAATAGCGTTCTGAGATGCGTGCACGCGAAACAGCAACACGGGTTTGGCAGAAAAGCTGAGAGACCCGTCGGACGTTTCCACGGCTAGATGGCCCTTATTGCTGGACCTTTTTCCTGTCACGGTCAAGGTGGGTGGCCACATTGGCGATCAACCATGGACAGGGTCGCGTTTGCACTTGCGGAAATTTTGGTAGCTGCCCTTCCCTGTCCATGGGATACATGTGCAGCTTACCAGTGGGCGATACCACCAACTGGACATCGAACTGCGGCATGTCCAGGTCACCTGGAGTCGTCGTCATCATCATCACCATTTTTTACAAAACAAGGCAATGAGGTAGCCGTCAGCTTGGAGTCACACACATGACTGCCCCTGCCCCTTGATGGCATCAGTCCAGACGACCGCGTGGCGTAGAAGCCACGTGAAAAAGTGCTATACCAATCGCGCTCGCAGGGCCGACAGAACTTCCTTCACACACACCCAACACACAGAGCGCGGACAAGAGTGCTGTTCCGTACAAAAACGATCACGGCGCGGCAGTTGCACCGTGTCAACGCCCGCCCCTTGGCGATTATGCGATACGGTGCGACATCATCAGGAATGAAGCGTATGTTGCCCTGGTTTTTCCTGGGACAGTGGTGGGCCTAGATACCCTAAAGGGGAACGTGCACGTGGCCACAACATTTGGCTTGCTGAAACGGAAATGCAGACGCGCGCACGACGTTTGGACTTTCAAAACGGGAACTTGAACGTGGGCCCCACGTTTGAGTTGCAGAAACGTGAACGCCGAAGACCTGCAGACCTTTGAATTTCTAAAACTTCCACTGAAACGAGAATCCAATACAGCATCTCCCTTTCCAGAACTCTGGCTTGTGCACTGGGCTACCGGGTCGACTGGGTGCATGCACGAGGATCAGCTTGGCCGAAAGGAGGCTTTTGAATGGGTGGGCGCGCAGAACCGACATCATAACGAAATGAAAACCAACGGAGACAAATTAAAAGATGTAAATAACACTGGACAGGACCGAGCCAAGAAATTGGTTACAAGGACAATGCGACAGCAAGACGAGTGTACTTGGGTGGGAAACGTAGAAACCAAGGTTAGCCATACGTTTGACCAGTCAGAACTGGAACGCCAACGTGTGTTATTCGTTTGAGCTTTGCAAACGGGAACGCAAACGTGTAGAGTACGTCTGGAGTTTTGAGACGGGAACGCAAACGTGTGATTCACGTTATGTTGATCTTTGAGCCCAAACGAAACGTAAACGTGCAAACACGTTCGTCTATGCCCACCACTGTGCTGGGATACAAGGGGTCTTGAAATGGGTTGATGGAGAGTCGCCGTTGGGAATTCGATATCGCCTTGTGCCAAATTGGGTCAATGGCGGCGACCAGCGGTTTGGGCGCTTGCAGAATTGTCAATGTCTGGCAAGTGGATGACCATTTTGAGCATCTGTGCGGGGATCGGCGTCATCCTTCGACTTGGTGTCATCATCATCATCATCATCATTTTTATAGCACAAGGCAATGAGGCAGCCGTCAGCTTCCTATTTTGCCCGAGGAAAGCAGAGTCTGTGATCAGTTTGTTGAAATGTAATGTTCAACACAAGCAAAGTCCATGAGTCAATTAACTCCTAATGCGTAGGAGCGATTGTCGATGATAAAACATCAAAAGAAGTGCCCTCGCCAGTTGGCGAGCAGGAACCGAAGCAAAATGTGTTTTTGCATCGTGGCATTGAAAAATACAAAAGAGTCACCTAAAGAGTCACCTGGCGTCAGTCACGGCCGAGCGACGCCCAGGCAACCACAGTACACTTTACCTGCCATGGGCTATACGTGCCATTGTACATGTGGCACAGGTCCACGCGATGGACTTTAATCATCCGCATATGACAGCCGGCCTGCGCTCGTGGCCTGCTCATCATCATCGTGAAACCTGACATCTCTACACACCTTACTCGTGTCTTCCACATTGAACCATTCCTGCCCTACCCTAGATGACCTTCATGTGTCGACTTGCTCCCTTCCCAGAGGTGCCCTTCATCCCCCTGAAGGTGCTCGCGTGCAATATGTTGGGTTTGGTGACAGCAATCAAACAAAGTAAAACTGCGGCCATGTCCCTGTTGCTTTCCAGTTCTCCTGCCGACCCCATCCCACCACTCCATCTGCCTTGTTCTCGCTGTGCAAGCAGCAGTCGCTTGTGTTCAGTCATGCCTGTTGTGCCCCCCATTTGCTTAGTTATGGCAAACGGAAACGAAATTAACCAACGAATGAGTCATGCACCCGCCCTAGCTTCACCCCGTCATCCGGCCACTAGTGGTAGTCGTCGAATCCCAAGTCCCGCAGGGCTGCACACGCTGCCTCGTGGCACTCCCCCCCAAACCGTTTCTTGGTGCCACGCAACACGGCCTCCATGCCCTGCTCCAGAAACCTCCCCTTCACCTCTGGGCTGCGCACCACCATGTTGCGGCAACACATTGCCACCTGACGCAGCACCTTGGGGTTGCCGTCATGTGCCTTGGCAGTCTCCACGATGAGGTCCACGCAGCCGGCCTCTGCCAGGGCTTCGCTGCCATTTGGGTTGCGCAGCGTGATGGCTGTGGCCATGCCCAGCACCGTCTCCACGGTGGTCTCGTGCTCGCAGTAGGATGACAGTACCCTGCTCGGACGAACCCAGAAGTGAGCGACACCTCAGAGTACAGAAAGAGCACGCTGGGCACATACGTTGTTCTCATTATTAGTGAAGGGCTGTGTTGTGGAATACTTTCCTGAAGAGCACCAGTCAGTGCTGATTACCGTCACAAATGGTGTGGCAATAGCAGCGTCAAGAACCTGTACAAATGACCAACGTACTATCATCCCGTCATCATCTTGACAGTGTCCTAGAGCTCTTATTGTCACCGTTTCATTTTTGATGATCATTGTTTTGTCTGCAAAGATGTAACGAATATAAGCCAGACAACAGCGCAGAATCTGCACTGGAAGCCTTTCACGAAGGACCGGATGTGAGGAGCCACCTATGCCTTCAAAGGCCACCATATCGGCAGCGTTGCTCGACAGATACACACTCATACAACTGACTCACTGGGCGCCGTTGGTTTTGCGGTGAACGTCATTGGCACTAGACAATGTCAGTTGGGGTTGCATCTAATAGCATTCCAAAGCATGCTGAAACAATCCACAAACCTATTCTGTGCCAATATCTATAACGACGCGTGCACAGTGCCATTGCATTCATTGCCATTTGGTGTCTGCATTTGGCGTCTTGGTGCAGACGCCAAGAAAATCTCAGCAGCCTACAATGCGTTTGACAAGTTTGCAGTCAGTTCAAGAAGGCACACCTTCGAATCCAAAATCATAAACCCCAAACCCTACAAAGAAATGAAAAATTTGAACCCTAAAACCTAAAAGCTCCAATAACTAAGCAGCAAACCAGCTTTTTTCTGCACAATAGACAGCCCACTGTGAGCGCACTATTCCGCTGAGCTCCCCCCACCCTTGTTGACAAATGCTTACTTCCAATTTGCCCATTCTTTTGCATACACAACGCAGATTTCAGTTTCCATTTGCAATGTGGCAGTTTGGCAACAAATTCAACATTATGCAATGCGCTGTGTTTGTAGATTCGAGATTCACGGATTTGATCCACTGTGCTATTCTATTCCGTGCTGTACAACAGGCTTGGTTTTTACGTTTACGTTTATGTTTACGTTTTTACTTTTGCGTTTTTACGCGTAAAAACGTAAATTTGCAAAAGGGCCTATTTTTACGGCTATTTTTACGTTTTTACGGCTATTTTTACGTTTTTTCGGCTCCCTGGGACACCCAGGTTATACGATGAAAGTTGAATACAATGATCAGTCATCCGCCAACTCCAGCACCCGCAACACAATGTCCACCTCGCCCTTGGCAAGGGCGATGATGGCGATCAACAAAAACTCGTTTTCTGCCCCTTCCAGGGCGCCTAGCTGCCACTCTCCGGACTCCGCAAGTCTGTATGTACTGTCCTTATGTACACCGGACAGTTTTTACGTTGTATTTACGTATTTTTACGCACTTTTACGCGTAAAAACGTAAATACGATCGGTTTTTACGGCGTAAAAGCCAAGCATGCTGTGCAATGTGCTGTGTTATGCATGAATCAACAAGCAGCCATCTGAATAGCCCCACAACCTCCGGCTCACCTGTAGACGATGGAGGGCCCACTCTGCGCTATGATCTCCTGCTTCACCAGGTCGCCGCTGGCCAGCTGCCTCAGGGTGGCACAGGTGTTCTTGACCAGCACCCAATTTCCCAAGTCCTCCTCCAGGAACTCCATCAACACCCCCACCCCGCCCTCCCTCACAAAACCACTGCATATGTCGTCGTTGAGCGCCACACTCCTCAGTGCGCCCAGGCAGTCCGCCATCACCTCAGCCAGCTCGCCTGGTGCCACAGAAACGTGCAAATTTTCTTGAACACATTCTGTAACTGGAAGCAAGAACGCCACCGACTTTCTGACACAAAGGCGACACACGGTCAGGTTCCAGCAACATCAATCAAAAGGATAATAAATAACTAATTCACCACCAAACCAACAACTGGCTTAGTGAAAAAATAGCTATCCATCCATTCATCTATCGTGGCTATTCATATTGCAAGCTAGTGAGTTTAATATTAGTCGTGGCTCACCGCTGCGCTCAGCCTTCCCCGTGCCCCGCAAGTGGTTGAGTATGTTCAGCAGGGTGCCTGGCCAGCCCTTCTGAGCTAGGGCACGTGCATTCTGCATCGCCCTCGATGTGGGGGGGGTGGGGTCGTCGGCAGTGGTGAAGGATGCGAAAGCTTGGCAGGTTGGCCCCAAGGCCTCCTTGTACGCAGGGATGCCCTCTGGGATCAACTTCAAAAGGATGGCGTGCAGAGAATCGGCAAACCCCAAGTCCATGAATCTGTGGCATTGGCAAAATTTACTGTTAGGCTAGCAGAACAGCCTCGCACGCACTCACACACACTCGCTCCTCAGGCACAGGAAGCGAGGCTGCAAGCAAATGCATTACAGGACAAGCACATCAACCAAATAGTGTTGGCAGGAAATGTCCCCATTTAGTAACCCACTGTTCCCATACTCACCATACTTTAACACCGTGTTCACAATGCCTAATCACACCGTATCTAACACCATTCACCTAACAATTATCTGCCATATATTCATCGCCCTCACATTTACAATCATCGCACACAACAGCAATGCATAGTGACCATCACTGGCTGCCATACAAAGAAAAAAAGAGAATCTTGTCCTGCAAATTGGTACCCCTCCAAGCAAGAATTGAAGCAAAACTCTTGTGCATGCCACATACATGATATATAAATCTCTGAGTGCAACAGCAATAGACAATTCCACCACCACACCCGAAGTTCATGGCAACAACATTTAAGGACCCAAGGACATATGAATAGTCTGCAGCACCTACTGCCACATGCTGGCCCTGATGCATTTAGAGCAATTAAAGTCGTCTTTTGGGAACCAATATTCCTACCCACTAGGGGCATGTCCACTGGATAACATATGTGTTCACATGCCTGGAATTGATCACTATCATCCACAAAGTCATTCAGACGCACTAGAATCTGGCAATGGCAGAAAAGCAACCAGCTGATACAAAGTAGAAGGTCGTCACGTAGCATTGGTGTCGATTGATAGGGAGGCTTTCATAACAACAGGATTTCTTGACACAAATTTGTACTGGTTTGTTGTTTATGGTTTCTGTCAAGTGGGAAAAATGGCTTCTGAAGCAATAGAACAATGTGCTGGCGCCATGCAACCGTCATTCCTCAGTCAGACCCATGGCCTCCGCAATTGCAAGAATTCCATCTCGAGGGGATGACAGAATCCTGAATCCAGAGTCAGACTCCACGGTTGATGTCAAGCCCACCAGCCTGAAATGCATACTACAGGCGCGGCGTGTGGAGACATTCGCACCCCATGCAACCCTTCAATAGCAGGGTCAACAATGTGGAACAAAACCTCCATAATCCGCATATTTTTGTCATCAGATCTCTCTTGTGAAGGCACTCGGCAAGCAGCAGGGCACTACTTCACCCCAGCCAACTAGCAGCCAATATGCAAGGCACACTGTGCAGCGTGCACTCCCTGGCTATGTCATTGTAATGTAGTTCTTCTGTCCAACATTAATGGCCATTTATTTGCAAGCGAAATTTTGTTACTAAAACGGAATTTGAATTATGAAAGGGAACCAGAATTGGAAAGATTGGGTGCCGAAACCCTCAACTGGCAATTTTCAAAAAGAAAATGTGTCCTGACCCCTTCAAGCGTTGGGCAGATGGTAAACTTTGGTCCATTTCAAGGGAACAATTGGAAGTTTACTGGGCAGAGGAGCCTTCCTACACAGGGTTGCCAAATCCACTTAACGAATTGACATTACTTTTTTCCTTGTACTCCAAACTCATGTACACAACTTTGCACAGAGTTTCATCTAAAATGGAGGTTCTTATGATGCAGAACTAATGTGCCTAAGTGGTAGACAACAATTAGTATGGGACGGGGGAAGCATATGCTTTTTTCTCTTTCCTGAACCACCACTTGTGCTTGCACCTGCACACAGGTGGTGGGCAGACAAGCTAATGACCAAGGATCAAGGGAGCATTTTGGACCCACATATGCTCAACATCGTCAACAACTTGCCACGATTTGCCTTCCTCCTGAAGACAATGCAAGTGAGTGTGTCTCCTCATCAGTCCTCACAGCGCCTCAAGTTTACGTTTCAAGCCACTCTTATCATAGCCAACCCATGTTGAACGTGATAATCAACTTGCCACTTGGTCAAGTCACGTATGCCAGCAACCTTATTGAGCGCTGTAGCATTTTGCACATGCACAAATATTTTAGACAACGCTGCTCCACTGCGTACTTGCACTTGTTTGCCTCATTTTTCGTTGACACAACTGCTGCAAGCTTGGCAAGCAGAGCCACCGTGTGCACATCATCGAATTCCTTCACCCAAGCAAGCATCGAGGCAGGGCCGTCAGCATCGTGGAAGGCCTTCCTCATGTCAGAGGTTGCTGCAAGGCCGATCAGGGCCTCGATGCCAAGTTGCAGGCTGGAGGCCTCCTTGGACATGCATCGCATCGCTGTCAGCACTACAGCCACAGATCCTGCCTTCTTCGCCACTGCACAAGCAAGTGACCAAGGAAAGAGATGTAACAAGGCAGCAATTGGCAAACGACACTTGACAATCGGGCATAACATTGGGTTACAGTTGTCATTAATTCAGCAAGACAGGCACTACTTTTGTGTCTCACAGGAGACATTCGAAGCTGCAAATAGGGACTGATGATCGGTCAGTGCAGCCATAGACCACACAAAAGCACAAGGAGCTCCATTGACCCATATCAAGTCACCCAGTTTTCCTCCCCAGGTGTGAGCTTGACTTCAAAATACCTGTCAGCATGCTGCCATGGACAGACAGCCAACTACAGAAGGGGCGGCTGCCAGAATGTCTGAATGAACTGCATCGCATCCACAACACATACAGGAATATGCGTCCCTCTCCCAGCTGCACACACTGATGAATGCAATTGCCCTCACTCTCAATCTTTCAGACATCACACTAAGCTTATCAATTGCCTTTATCTCTGGAGCCCAGTCAGCATTCTGTACATGGCTGCAACTCCAAGAAAAATCACCAGCTGCATCTGATTCATAGTCGTCCATGCGCTGATGCCCCACCAATCATGTCGTGCAAACCTGACAATGCTTCTGCCCTCTTTGTTTTCTCATCAGCATTGACCGCGCTCAGGAGTTCTTCAAAGGCAGGGACAAGACTGCAGGCATCACAGGCATCGCTCCCTTCTCCACATTTCTCCTCAATATTTTGGGTAGCAACACTGACTGGATGCCTGGGCACAGCAAAACGGCTTTGAGGCTTGCACTTGAGCTTCACCAGATGCCACACTGGGTACAGTTGGGGTACCTATATAACAGCCCCTCAATAGTGCCCGCTCCCCAATGGCGCCCCGTTCTGGGGCTTGGCACTATTCCTGCAGTACATTATGCACCTTTGATGTACAAGGGTACCTAAAGCCAGTATAGTGAACACTCAAACACACACAACAAAGGTCCTCGGCAGAAATACAACGTGCATTGGTTGTGCACAGAGTAAGGGAACAGATCCAAGCGTTGTATGAGGTGTTTGTGGTTATTGCCAGATCACCAATGTTGCCACACAATCATTCCTGTCGATAACAGGCTGTCATGCACTGTGCAATGACATATATCATGTTCGCAGCACTGTGAAATTCATCATATGCTTTGGGTCTCGAGACATTCTGCCAAATATTGCCTTTTGTCAAAAATTGTGACCCACTGGTGACATAATGAAAGGTACAAACGATGCCCTGGGTGTCCAACAAATGGTCAACTGACCAGATATTAGCCCAGAAACTCAACAAGAACAATGCCACACAGCTGATATGTCATAGCATGTGGCTGGCTTTTCTGATGTGGCACTGGCCGGCAGAACGCATTAAGCGCTCATGATGCAGGCACTGCCATGCACATCATTGTGGAAGTCGATGTGATGGATAGTTGCAAACACCATGTTGGAGGTTCGCATTGAAGGGTAGGTTTATTTCCTTGTACTTTGCAGCTTATTTGCAAATGCACAAGAAAAGGAATGTATCGCTCCAATGCAAGCTTCCAACAGTGCGCCAATTCTGTTGTATTATTGCAGAGGGTACGCCAGGACGATGGGTATATCTAGCATTCAACCAGCCCGTAGCGCAGCCAACAAGTCTTCTACTACATGAAAAATGATGGGGAGCCTCACTGGATGGATTAGATTGTGACTATATACATTAAAGTGCATCAATTTTTAAGTGCCCAGCCCCCAATAGTGCGCTGTTTTGGGCCATGTCATGGGTGGGCACTATATAGGTACCCCCACTGTATGGCCTTCTAGCCCAAGAATGTACACAAGCTGGAATCAAGGCCAACAACGAAAATGGACGATCCTGGCAGGGCAGGACTGAGCATCTTGCCTGCCAAATCACCGAAGAAGTACAAACTGGCCGAAACAGCAATCCCATGAAGGCACAGAGAATGCATGATGATGGCAAGACAAGGAAGGTCCAGTTGCACAGAATGAGTTGCGCTTGCAAAGCAACCAGTTTGTTCATTTGGGGCCATTTCTAATCTTTCATCTCCAACGATCCCTCACTTACAGTTCGTGCTGTTGTCTTTGCGCAGACTTTATTATTCCCGTCAGGCAAACACCCTGGGCAACATTGTCCATGTCAGGATGCCACATGAAGTGCTTTTCAACGTGTGCCAGCAACCTGCAGATCAAAGGCAGCACACCTGCAGCTCCAACTCCTCTATAGTGCTCTTCAACGCCTCTTCAGCCTACACACAACAGCATACAAAGCAAATGCGAGTCAATCTCCAGTTGCTCCACAACAATTGGTGACTTTATGTGCTGCAAGACCCCTGAACTTCAATAATTATTACTGCAGGCAGGGTGGGGGGCAGCAGTGTGAGCCCACATGCAAAGGGGTGAGGCGAGGCACTACGGCATCGTTGCGATGTGGTGGCCCGTTGTTGCAGCTCATCACACCTTCCTGTCCACCAATTCGGTTGCAGATACTTACTAAATTGTTGCACTTGCCAAGTATACTCAGTGGTGCCAAGCAAGCTCAAGGTTCGGCACCACATGAGAGACCATTCGATCTTGCAACTTGAGTGGGCACTGTGCAATGCCACTGAATCCCTGAGCCAGCAAGAACAAGCCAGAATTGTGCTAGGCCCCAGCTGGGGATTCTCCAATGAGAAACAGTTGCTTTGCGAAACCAGTTGGCTAGTGGAACCAGTTTTGTTTTCTTGGCAACAGCATGCATGTGTTGAAAACGGGTGGCGAGCAGAAAAACTAAAGAGTTGGGGACAGACAAATGTCTTGGATGTGCATCTGTCCACCATCGACTTCACACTGCAAGGGCTCAGCTTGTCTCTATGGGCAAAGGGAAAGAAAAGCCAAAGTCATGCACGGGTAAGGCACAGGTAAAGACACGGTAAGGCAAGGCGGAGGTACAGGCAAGGCAAAGGCAACAAAGCAATTGGAAGCAGATTGTAAAACTATGGTCTCCTTGTCCCCGTCCATGCCGCCCCAGAGCACTCACCACCATGCCGAACGTCTCGCGGTTTTCCTGGACTAATTCGTCAAAGGCCTCCTGAGCGCCACAGACAGATGATTGACGGGATTGTGGCGTGTTCGACGGATGCACAGCGGCAAGGGGCCGACCCGCTTCGCACGGCTTCGTGCGGTGCTGTGCGCCGAAATGCCTGCAGCACCTGCGATATCTTCTTGGACGGCATGGCGACCTGGCCTGGGGAACTGGGAGGGCTGCGCGCTCTGCTTGTTGTGGCGGTGGCAGCGTGACCAGAAGTCTGGGCTTAACGAAGCCTGAGGGTACCAACCACGTGAAAGGCTCGAGGGACGTTTACGTGTCCATGCACGGAGGCCGACCTTCGTGTGGAGTTACCGTTCTAAATCCAAGAGTCACACACACCAAACAGGCGTTCGCATTCAGATGCATTCGCACCATAACCAGTCAGGCCAGGTTTGCCAGCGTTCTCTCTGTGTTCAATTCATGCGTCGCAATAGCAGCATTTGCTTTAAAAATGAAAATTACTGATCTTGTTGACTAAGGGAAGACATTATTTTGATATTTTTACAAGGCCGGATATCCGCGCGCGCTGCGCAAGCGCGGTCCTCTGATTAACCCGACGGTGCAGCATCGTGCGGTCGGCTGGACTACTCAGACGTTCTTTGATATTTGTGACACAATGCATGTAATTGTTTAGTATGCTAGGGCCAAATAGAAATGGTATTTGAAGCCTTAGCAAGTAGATGAATGCAAGCGAGTTTCAACATGAGTTGAACATGTCCAATTGCAATGACTTTCAGTCACCAGGATTTGGCGTCTTACGGTCAAGTTTAGAATACCAATTAGTGCATGAAATGGTGCATCAGTCGGTGCATGCACTCGCGCACCAATTGTTGTAGGATTGAACGCAATGATTGTTGTACCAATTTATGCATCAATTGATGCACCAATAGGTGCAGTGTTGTGGAGCTACTTGGGGGCAGGCAGTTATTGGTGTTTTCTGCAGTTACATTACGTAATCTCGCTCAGTCATCCTTATCTGCGGTTTATTTATGACTTCCTGGTTCCAATGCTTCTTTCAGCACTCAGTTCTGTGGACTATTGAGGAAGATACGGCCTCGTGAAGATTCAGTACTTAGAGGCCGGGTGCTGGGTGGGGATGGTTGGAATTAGAGCTAGATTAGGTTGATTATAGGTGACCGGGGGCGCTGGGACATGGTCCGTACATTACACTGAGCTGTCATGTCTGATGTGACGCGATGGACCCGCGACCGGGCATCGCGCAGGTACATTGGATGCGCGCATCGCGAGTGTCAGACTGTAATCGCCTTTCGGGCCCCTCTCACTGCCCCGCCGCGAGGCAGCGAACCACCGAACGCCGCCGCGAACCACCGCCTGCGCACGGCAGGCTTCGGGGAAGGTCCCCGAGCGTCCAAGGGCCCACCGCGCTACCGAAGAAACGAGCACCCCGCAACGCCCGCCGCGATTCGGCGGAGAGGCGCGGCATCGAGGCCGCGCCATCGGGTGCGGCGACCGCCCCCAGAACTCCGGAAACCAGCGGCCGCCCGCGGGCCGCAACAAGTGGTTTCGGAGCGGAGCCGAAGCCGGGAGCCGAGCAGGACGCGGCGGCGAGATTGGGCCAAGAGGCGCGGCACCATTCGCCGCGGAATCGCCGCGCCAGAGCCACCCCATCCAACCGCGGCCGCGGAGGCGATCAGCCCGATCCGGGGGCTGAATCGCCGGGGAGATCCGCGGCCATCGAGCCCGCGCCCCGATTGGCAAATCGGCGGGGCCATCCGACCGGCGCGCGGAGAGAGCCGGCGAGAGCCGTCCAAGGGGGTGACCAGCAGGTGGCCAGCACCCGGAGGAGCAGCGCCAGGCGCTCGACGCGCAGCCGAACACGCGAGGTCCAGTCAGCCCAAGCCCGCAGTACTTTAGGGTGCCAGAGCACCGGTACTGGGCCAGTTCCAGCGAGCCAGGACGAGCTGCAGTGTGCCAGGACCTCCCAATCGACCAGAAAGGAGCAGAAAAAGGAGCAGACAGGTGACTAAGCCCAAGAGAGGGCAGGGCCCCAAGAAACAAGCCAATACCACCCGCCTAAGAAAAGGGGGTGAAGGACCTGCCCTAGAAGTGGGGGTCAATCTGCTGCTTCAAATTGTGATGCAGGTACTGCAGGCGGGCCACAACTAGGCCGCTCTGCAAAGAAGATTGGGGTCCAGTTCAGGGGAACTGGGGGGAGATTCGGCACGGCACTAGGCAGGCCCTTCGGGGTCCAGAGATGCCCCTGCCTAGTGGCAGGTATCCCCCAGGGAACCGGCTGGCGAGGTGAGCCCATTGGCCACCTCAGGTACACAGATCTGACCCACCCCGGTGATGCTTGGTGGGCAGATCTTAGCACAATAGACGAGGCTGGGGGTGCCACAGGCCAACCCAGAATGGCCATAGCAGGCCGCCTCTCCGTACTCCCCTCGTCCCAGGCACGGGACATCAGGCTAGATTACTGCGTGGAAGTTGGGACTAGGGCACGTGAGTAAGCACAGACGCACCCTCCGGAAAGTTACTAGGGGAACCGAGAGGGTACCCTACAGAGTACTGAGGGTAACTGTGTGCGAAAGTGTGCCTGAAAACCAGCGGAAGCGTGGTGATTCTGGTCTGAGAGGTCAAGGGGAGGATAGGGACTACATTGGATAGGGGAGATCAGTGTCAGTAGTCCAAGATCAGGTCTACCCATAGACTACACAGTTGCAGCTGTGTGAGAGGACAGCAGTGATGGGTTGCAGTGTACAGTATTGCTACAGCATTTTTGAGGGTGTACCATGGCAGACAGGGACATCATGGAGTTGCAGGAGCAGGAGGGCGTGTACATCAGAGCTGGTTCAGTAGAGGCAGTTGCAGGATCAGGGAGGTTACTGGACCAGAGCAGAGGTTGAGTATGGCTGACACCACTCGACTACCGAGGTCAGAGTCACGCTCTTCAGGGGGTTCCCATTGTTCTTGTTCGCCAGGTGCACCTACAGGTGCTGCACCATCGAGGACCAGATCTATACGTAGAGAGGGAATAAATTCTGGGGTATTTGACGTGACAATAAAACCCCGCAACCCACCTACATTCTCAGGACGGACACAGGAGGACCCAGAGATGTGGGTTGGGCAGGTATCGAACTTCTTTCGCCTGGTGGGAGGGCCACCACAGAAGCAGGTTGCATATGCTTCGACGTTGCTACAGGGTATTGCACAGACTTGGTGGCAACGGAAGGTCAAGGCTTGGGAATACCCCAAGGATTGGGAAGCCTTTGCACAACAGCTGATCCGCAGGTTTAAGAATACGAACAAGGCGGATTCTGCAATGGCTGCCCTGATGAACATAAAACAGAGGAAGGCAGAGAGCACCCATGATTTCATCAGCAGATTCGAGGCGGAGCTGGATAAAGTGGATACGTATGATGAATCGTGGGTACTGAGGATGTTCATTTGGGGTCTTCCCCAAGACCAGGCGATGCTAGTATCCCAGGGAAAGCCCACACGACTTAGTCAGGCTTTCCAGTTGGCCAGAGATGCTGCCTTGGCCGCCCAGATGGCGAGGCGCCCAGGAACAAGTGGAAAAACTGAGGGCAGCAGCAGTCAGAAGGGCCAAGGACGTGGCCATGGCAAATCTATAGGCCAGCACAGTGGGACAGGGCAGAGTTCGACGCCTAACACAGTATACCAGGCGCAGGGTCAATATGTGCAGCATGGGGGAAGAAATCGTGGCAGGGGGCAAGCTGGTAGGCCTCCCGTCCCACCACAGCCAGCAATTGTTGTGAGACAGCCTGCACGACAACTGGCCAGTGGATCTGGACAGAGGGGACGAGGACAGGGTAACCAGAGGAGGCCCCGGGCAGCAGGCATAGTTGCCCAGGTTGATCAAGGGGATGGCTGGTCACCAGGACCAGGAGGCTGCTCAGCACGCAGCCGTGAGAGGCACCGATGCTTCCTTGCGTCAGGGGCAAGGAAACTGACTGGTCCCCACTCTGGCCAGTCAGGAGATAATCGGGGGCAATAGGGACAGGTCATCCAGAGGACCTGTACTCTACAAAACACTATACTCAGTCGCGCCAGACGTAGACATCAGCAGAGGAAGTGGAGGTGGTTGAGAAGGCTGGAAAGACGTCGGATCCGACGCGCACAGCGCGATGAGCAGAAACAAGGCTCAAGTGATGACACCCGGGAGATGGCTTTAAAGTCTCAAGCCCAGTTGGGAGAGACCCCTAAGGTGTCCGTGCAGAGGACTGAGCCTGCTCCAGGAGCTGATGCTGTGGGTTCACCAGCCCCAAGCACTGGAGTGAAGGACCACGTGCTGCTGGTTGTGAAAGCCATGGTGAACGGGACAAGTGTCCCAGCGTTGATTGACAGCGGAGCGAGCAGATCTTTTGTCAGTGACCTGCTCCAGTGTCATCAACCATTGCAGTTTGTGGGAGCATATTCGGCCTTGGAATTGGCCAATGGGGAAACCATAGTTTCCACCGGAATCGCCCCACGAGTACTGGTATGCATCGGGAAGGTACCTTGTCGACTCGCTTTGACTGCAGTACCGATGATGGAAGGGGTCCAGCTCATACTGGGAAAGGACTGGCTGGATATTATGAACCCATTGGTGGATTGGCGGTCAAACACGGTTTTTCTGCGTTATGGCTCACAGCTGGAGCCAATCCAGGGAATTCGTGAGAAGTCTGGCACGCATTGTCAGATAGTCGACAGAGGTCTGAACGGTCTCCAGTGCCACTTCAGAGACCTCAAGCAGGGTGATAGGTCTCCTACTACAGACCTGGGAAGGAAGTTGGCTGTACTATCATCGCCTCAGTTCTGGCAGTATGATTCTTCGGCGAAGGAGTGGGTCCGGCAGCCTGCAGGGCTGCGAAGTTTGTCATCGCCGGGGACGGCTGATGTTTCCCAGGGGGGGTGTACCAAACCCAACACATTTTCTCCAGACGACAACAAAGACCCTCACAAAACCCAGGGTCCCCCGAGGTGCAGAACTACAAGGACACGGAGAGTGGCAGGGAAGTGTGTACGGCAGCCTGTACGTGAAAAATTGGATTTCATTTCATTGCGTCAGGCAGCCAAACGGGCAAATAAAACTGACCTGCCTATGTACTTGTGCGTTCTGAGGGCCACAGAACTTCCTGTAGAGAAAAAGAAAAGGCCAAGGTCCAAGGTTGGTGCAGCACGGGGCATGACTAAGGGCGAAAAGCGGAGATTATCGAAGGAAACAGGCCCAGTTACTCAGGATATGCCGATGGAGACAGTGATTCAGCAGAAGGTCCAGGAGGCTGACGAGGAAGTCAGGGAACAGTTGCAGCAGACACTGAAGGAATTCCAGGATGTGTTCCCTGACCAGCTGCCATATGGTCCACCTCCGAAGAGAGTTGTCGATCATGAAATTGATACTCTGCCAGGCGAGGCACCGCCTCATAAAAGTCCATACAGACTCAGCACGGCAGAGTTGGACGAGCTCAAGCGACAGATCGACGTGTTGCTGGAACAGGGGTGGATCAGACCCAGCTCAAGCCCGTATGGCGCCCCTATCCTTTTCATCCCCAAGAAGGACGGGAAATGGCGCATGTGTATAGACTACCGGGCGTTAAACAAAATCACTGTCAAGAATCGGTATCCGCTGCCAAAGGTGGAGGAATTACTGGACCGACTTCACGGGGCACGTTACTTCACGAAGATTGACCTCGCCTCTGGTTACCATCAAATCAGGGTGCGAGAGTCAGATGTACACAAAACGGCCTTTGTGAGTCGGTATGGCAGCTACGAGTATTTGGTCATGCCATTCGGACTGTGTAATGCACCAGCAACCTTCCAGCGCATCATGAACACAGTACTGCGGGAAGGTTTGGACAAATATGTGTTGGTGTTCCTTGATGACATCCTGATATACAGCAGAACCAAGGAGGAACACCTACGACACATCAGGGAAGTTCTGAGTAGACTTCGGTCGGAGAAGTTGTTTGGAAGGCTGAAGAAATGCGACTTCTTCAGAACCGAAGTCGAATATCTGGGCTTCGACGTGGGAGCTGAGGGGATCAAGCCCTCATTGTCGAAGATCAGAGCAATTTTGGATTGGCCGACACCAACCAACGTCACTGATGTCCGGTCATTTTTGGGGCTGTGCAGTTTCTATCGCAGATTTATACGGTGGTTCAGCGAACTGGCAGTACCCATGACGGACCTTACGAAGAAGGACAGGACCTTTGTCTGGGACGATGAAGCAGAAAAATCATTCAACAGGTTGAAGACAGCGATGGTGACTGCTCCAGTGTTGCAGTTACCGGATTTCGAGCGGGAATTTGTGGTCACAACGGATGCGTCAGAGGTGTCCGTGGGAGGAATCCTGCAACAGGACTTTGGCAACGGGCTGCAACCCGTTTGCTACGAAAGCAAGAAGCTCAACCCCGCTGAAACTCGGTACAGTGCATATGAAAGGGAATTTCTGGGCATCACCTGGGCTGTTGGGAAATGGCGGCATTATTTGGCCAGCCGCCACTTCGTTGTCCAGACAGATCATGACTCTTTGAAGAACCTGCCTAACCAGCCTGCTGTCAACAGGCGGTTTTGGAAATGGGTGCAGGTACTGCAGGGATACGATTGTGACATTGTCCATATCCCAGGAAAGGACAACCCTGCAGACTTCCTCACGCGCAGGAGTATTCAGGAATTGCGTAGTATGGCGGATGTGCGTGCGGAAGAAGAGTCATTGGTCCAACGCCTCAAGTTGAATGAAGGTGACAAGGGGGAGAACGAAATACAGAAGAAACTCGATGAAATTTTTAAGAAGTCGAGAACTGGGGAGGCAGTGGTGGCTGCTGGTGGGGGAGATCATTCACGTCATTCTTTACATTCTTTGTTGGTGACCAATGCCCGTGTCACACTGGAGGAAGGCTTGAGGGACTCTATTAAAAAGGGCTATCGAGAAGACAGCAGATGGGCAGAAGTGATGGAACAGTTGGAATCTGCCCAAGGACGTGTCACCAGGATCGGGAATCGTGATTACCGGCTGAGTCATGGATTGCTGGAGATTAAATTGAAAGACAACTCAGAGGACAGGCGACCTTGGAGGTTGGTGGTACCGGATGTGGAGGATGCCCGCAGAAGGATTATGGAGGAGATACATGCAGTACCATACGCGGGTCATCTGGGCTACCACAAGACACTCAAGAAGTTACAGCAAAACTTCTACTGGCCAGACCACACAGTGGATGTGAGAGATTATGTGTTGGGATGTGAGGTCTGCCAGTCTGAGAAGAGTATCCACAAGGTGCCGGCTGGACTATTGCAGCCTTTACAACTTCCAGAGGAGAAATGGAGCGACATCAGCTTGGACTTCATCATGGGTCTACCGGTCAGTGAGAGGAGCAATGACGGGATCCTGACAGTTGTAGACCGGGCAACGAAGATGGTACATCTGGTACCAATTCAGCAGACCATCACAACTGCTGAAACTGCCCGTGTCTACTGGGACAACATAGGGAAACTACACGGGATCCCCAGGTCAATCGTCAGTGATCGTGACCCAAGATTTGTGTCCAAGTTCTGGCAAGAATTCTGGAAGATATTGGGGAGTAAGCTGCGGATGTCCAGTGCCCACCACCCTCAGACAGATGGTCAAATGGAGGCAGCAAATAGGGTGGTGGAGCAAGTCCTCCGATGCACAATCCATGCGAGTCAGGACATCACACACTGGGAGCGTTATCTGCCCATGGTGGAATTCGTGATGAACAGCAGCGCATCACCAGCTACGGGGCATACACCGTTCTACCTCAACTATGGGTTTGAACCAGTGACCCCATTGGACTTGATACGAGACGTCGACCAGACAAACCTTGAAGGGGTTGATGTTTTCGTTAAACGTATGAAGAAGACGTTCAAGCTGGCAATGCAGATGGTTCAACAGGCACAACAGAGATAGAAACGCCAAGCCGACCAACAGCGGCGTGATCAGCGATTTCACAGTGGGGAACAGGTGCTGTTGAGCACAGAACATCTACAATTGAAGAATGCACCTGTTCGCAAACTCAAGAGGCGATTCGTGGGTCCCTTTGCTGTGGTCCATCCGGTGGGACCAGTGGCCTACGAATTGGAGCTGCCTAAAGGGTGGAAGATTCATAATGTCTTCCATACGAATTTGCTTCGACCATTCAAAACGTCCAGATGGTCGTCCCCACAAGAAGATGAAGACGCTGAGATTGAAGTTGAAGCTGATGAACCATATGATGTGGAGAAGCTGCTGCGTTGGAGATGGGCAGGCCCCAGTGGCAGGAGGCACAAGGAATTTTTGGTGTTATGGACTGGGTGGAGCTTGGATGATGCCTCCTGGATACCGGCAGGAAATTTCACCTATGCGAGAGAGCTGCAGAAGATGATCAAGAGGGACAAGCCCGAGGAAGTCACTAGTATGGGATAGTGACGCTTTCGAGGGCGAAAGCTACCCCAAGGGGAGAGTACTGTTGTGGAGCTACTTGGGGGCAGGCAGTTAATGGCGTTTTCTGCAATTATATTATGTAATCTCGCTGAGTCATCCTTCTCTACGGTTTTATTATGACTTCCTGGTTCCAATGCTTCGTTCAGCACTCAGTTCTGAGGAGTATGGAGGAAGATACGGCCTCGTGAAGACGCAGTACTTAGAGGCCGGGTGCTGAGCGGGGATGGTTGGAATTAGAGCTAGATTAGGTTGATTATAGGTGACCGGGGGCGCTGGGACATGGTCCGTACATTACAATGAGCTGTCCTGTCTGATGTGACGCGATGGACCCGCGACCGGGCATCGCGCAGGTACATTGGATGCGCGCCGCGTGCGTCAGACTGTAACCGCATTCGGGCCCCCTCTCTGCCCCGCCGCGAGGCAGCGAACCGCCGACCGCCGCCGCGAATCCACCGCCTGCACACGGCAGGCTTCGGGGAAGGTCCCCGAGCGTCCAAGGGCCCACCACGCTACCGAACAACCGAGCACCCCGACAACGCCCGCCGGAATCCGGCGGAGAGGCGCGGCATCGAGGCCGCGCCATCGGGTGCGGCGACCGCCCCCAACACTCCGGAAACCAGCGGCCGCCCGCGGGCCGCAACAAGTGGGGACCAGTCAGTTTCCTTGCCCCTGACGCAAGGAGGCATCGGTGCCTCTCACGACTGCGTGCTGAGCAGCCTCCTGGTCCTGGTGACCAGCCATCCCCATGATCAACCTGGGCAGCTATGCCTGCTGCCCGGGGCCTCCTCTAGTTACCCCCGCCCTTTCGTCCCTCCGCCTAGATTGAGAGATGACATTGACCGAGGATTTGAGGGAGCCGATGAGAGCCTTTTCGGAGAAGGGATGATTATGGACTTATATTAGGAGCTGATTCTTCTTGTTTTTGTTGAGCCGAGGAGTGATAGTCTCGGAGCCTCGCCGAGCGTCCACTTGTTCCTGGGCGCCTCGCCATCTGGGCGGCCAAGGCAGCATCCCTGGCCAACTGGAAAGCCTGACTAAGTCGTGTGGGCTTTCCCTGGGATACTAGCATTGCCTGGTCTTGGGGAAGACCCCAGATGAACATCTTCAGTACCCAAGATTCATCGTATGTATCCACCTTATCCAACTCCACCTCAAATCTGCAGATGAAATCGTGGGTGCTATCGTCATTTCTTTGTTTTATGTTCATCAAGGCAGCCATCGCAGAATCTGCCTTGTTCCTGTTCTAGAACCTGCAAATCAGCTGATCTGCGAATGTCTCCCAATCCTTGGGGTATTCCCATGCCTTAACCTTCCGTTGCCACCAAGTCTGTGCAGCACCCTGGAGCAACGTAGAAGCGTATGCAACCTGCTTCTGTGGTGGCCCTCCCACCAGACAAAAGAAGTTCGACACCTGCCCAACCCACATCTCTGGATCATCCTGTGTCCGTCCTGAGAATGTAGGTGGGTTGCGGGGTTTTATTGTCATGTCAAATACCCCAGAATTTATTTCCTCTCTACGTATAGATCTGGTCCTCGATGGTGCAGCTTCTGTAGATGCATCTGGCGAACAAGAACAATGGGAACCCTCTGAAGAGCATGACTCTGACCTTTGTAGTCGAGTGGTGTCCGCCATACTCAACCTCTGCTCTGGTCCAGTAACCTCCCTGATCCTGCAACTGTCTCTACTGAACCATCTCTGATGTACACGCCCTCCTGCTCCTGCAACTCCATGATGTCCCTGTCTGCCATGGTACACCCTCAAAACTGCTGTAGCAATACTGTACACTGCAACCCATCACTGCAGTCCTCTCACACAGCTGCAACTGTGTAGTCACTGGGTAGACCTGATCTTGGACTACTGACACTGATCCCCCTATCCAATGTAGTCCTTATCCTCCCCTTGACCTCTCAAACTAGAATCACCATGCTTCCGCTGGTTTTCAGGCACACTTTCGCACACAGTTACCCTCAGTACTCTGTAGGGTAACCTCTCGGTTCCCCTAGTAACTTTCCGGAGGGTGCGTCTGTGCTTACTAATGTGCCCTAGTCCCAACTTCCACGCAGTAATCTAGCCTGATGTCCCGTGCCTGGGACGAGGGGAGTACGGAGAGGCGCCCTGCTATGGCCATTCTGGGTTGGCCTGTGGCACCCCCAGCCTCGTCTATTGTGCTAAGATCTGCCCACCAAGCATCACCGGGGTGGGTCAGATCTGTGTACCTGAGGTGGCCAATGGGCTCACCTTGCCAGCCGGTTCCCTGGGGGATACCTGCCACTAGGCAGGAGCATCTCTGGACCCCGAAGGGCCTGCCTATTGCCGTGCCGAATCTCCCCCCAGTTCCCCTGAACTGGGCCCCAATCTTCCTTGCAGAGCAGCCTAGTTGTGGCCCGCCTGCGGTGCTGACCTTGGTGACGCCTTTCCGGCTCGACAGTGCTTCATTGCGGGGTGCGTTCCTTTGGGCGGGTGCTTCCGCTCATTCAAATTCATTATGGAGGGGGGGGTGCCCGTCATGTATGCCCGCAAATGCGACAAAGAGGACAGCCTGTGGGTGGGCACGCCGGGCGGCCGCGGGTGGCCGGTGTTCGCCCCTAGAAAACCCACCCTGAGGTTTGCCGGCCTGCATTGGGAGCCACATGCCGCACTTCAAGACTTTGAGGAAGTCAAGAAGAGGGCCCTCGTGAAGCTGGCCAGGTGGAGGCGCCAACTCGACGTGTGTGGGGACCCCACCGCCATGGAGGACATCAAACAATGCAAGCTCCATCGGATGGCCAAGTGATGAGGCTTTCTTTATTCTCTGATGGGAGACGACAGCCATGATTGAAGGCTTGCGGTTGATGAGTGAGCATTAATTCGATTTTGAGGATCGTCGACGACGGTTCCTTTCGTCGACGACGAGGCAGACTAATATCTGGTTCATTGAGTTCCCTCGACTCTATTGCCATGGTGCCCTCACCATCTCGCCATCGGTTCTCTCTACAGGGACATTGGCCCGGTGCCCGGGGAGCGCCCACTGCTGTTTGGGCACCTCTCCATGCTACCCAACAACAGAGAGTACATCCCCTTCGATGCCACGCAGGATATAGAGGTCGGCCACCAGGTGGCCATCGCCATGTCCGACGCCCACGCCAAAGAATGGGGCCGGCGCTTTGACGTCGCGATTGTCAAGGGGGCTAGGGCCACAGAGGGGTGTGGGCCTGTGGTGAAGAAAGTATTCACCGTTGCATATTATGAAAGCGAATTCAAGCCCAGCCCCCCTACAACTTGGGGACTCTCTGTTTCGACGCCTCGGATAATGCCCAACTGAATGGGCGCTGGGTGAAAGGGCGGCAAATACGGGGGGAGGTGTCCTCCGACAACATTATTTGGGATGTTTGGTTAGAGGCCAATAGAGCTGGGAAGGGGTGCATCCACCCTCAGTACAAACGGCATCTCCAGCCGGAGCTGCGGCGTTGGGATGAAATGTGCTAGATGGGGGAGGGGCCATTTCTAGACCTAGCAACTTGTAATTTCCGTTGTGTGTGTAGCAACAATTGTAATTGTTGTTGCAAGGCCATCTTGCACCCATAACTTGTGGGTCACATGGGTTGGTTGTGAGGTGGTTGTAAGCGTCCTGGGCCGGGGCCTATTTAATTTTGTTTGTGCGCAACATTGTGGTTTTCCCGTCCATGGAGTGACTCAGAAAATGCCCTGTTTGTGCGTAAGTTCGTTGTTGTGTTGTGTTTCTTGCATTGTGCACATGCGCAAAATGCATGTTCCGTTGTTTTCTGTGACCCCCTTACCGATATTTTGCACAAGAGTTAGTTCGACTAGAACTTTTGGAAAACATGAGTAAGATACATCTAGTTTTCTATGTATTAAAGCTTAAGCCTTATAAGGCTAGTGGTAGAGTACAACCATCACCAATCTTTATTGAGATTGAAGGGGAACTGGAGTATGAGGTCGAATGCATCCTAAACAAAAAGATTAAAAAACGTGGCCATAGACAGAACTCTGTTGAGTAATTTGCCAAATGGTTTGGTTATGGCCATGAACATAACACCTGGGAATCAGCCAAATCAGTTCCAATGCACAAGAATTGTTTCAAGCATTTGAGGATAGCAGAACTCCTATTGCTAATATGCAAACTAGTTATAATGCAAGATGCAAACATTGAATGTGAGCATGCTTGTTCTCCTATTTGTGGTAGGCACTGCTGCAGGGGGCTCAAAAGAATACCGGTTATTAAGGAAACCAGCCCCACTCGCAATCTGGGTATCGTGGCTGCAAGTGAATAGGCCAGCGCAGTTGAATGGGGGGATGTGCAGGTTGATGCCCGCATGTCTTGAACATCCTTGGATGTGTGCAGGCCGCGAGGGCATAGAACACCCTTTCATGCAAAATTTCGTTAGTGGATACTACACAAGTGTAGAAATGGTAATATTGTGCAACTTCAAAACATGTTTTTCTTTGATCTTGTGTATGTTTATTGCATTATGGTCGATTGCATATATTGAACACAATAGATTTTTACAATTTGCTTGGAAATCAAGATGTTGTGCACTAATTGTGCTATTGGCTCACTAATGACATTTTGCACAAAAGGCTATTATAGAACAAAAACTTATACATTATGGGTTAGAAGTAAACTTTCTAGCATGTAAGCTGAAGGAAGAGTTTTAATAATGGTTGTAGATAGAAAAATTCTCCTTGTAACAACTGCTCTTGCTCTTCAATGTATATGTTGTGAATAATATATCGGGTAGACTGGGCATGTGGTGCGATACACAGCTAGTCCCCTCATATAGCAGGCTCTCTAGCCACGCATGCGTCTACTCCCATATGCATGCACTGGGACAGGGACGTCCCACCTCTCTAAGGGGAAATGAATACTATGCACATAGGCCTTACGTGAGGAATGCCTTATTAAGATCTCCTGGTATGGGGGCCCCCTATACAAGATATGGTAACTTCACCCGAACTGAACCATATCTTATTGTACCATACAAGAATAGGCGGGGGTGGTCTTGCCTAGGTCCTTGTAAGGACTAAATGTCCGGCAAAGTGGGTTCATGGCTTAAAGAGGGCAGGCACCCTATACTAATAACAATCATGTATTACAATCCCTACTATATACAAAATGTCTCCTCAATCAGGAAACATAAAAAATAGCGTCCATCAAAAGGGCTATCTCTGCAGCACGGTATCACATAGGTCCAAGATGTCCTGCCATCACGTTATGGCTCATGCTCTAACTATCACATTGCTAGTATCCGCTTGCTCTTGCTCCTTCCAACTCCACCAAACTCAGCCATCCTTCTCCATGGAGGGAGAGGGCTCCAGCTCAATGTTTATCTTAGTCTTGTGCCCTTGAAGCCAACCTTGCACTTCGACCTTGATGGCATCAAACCTCCACCATGCTTGCATTGCTTGGGCCTATGTATTCCAGCCCTCGATAGTCTTTTATAGTGCTACCAAATCCAGGTTTTGCTTGGGTGGCCCTGGGGGTAGTCGGGTCACCATTCAACATTTTTCCACCAAGGAACTCAACTACCCATCCTTCAAATATGCCTCATCCAATCCAAGTTCGATGCATTGATGCACTTGTGGAAGAAATCACCCATGACACATCTTTGCTCCACTAGATTTCCTCCTCCATAATCTCCAGTGCGCACCACACCATGGGCCTGTTATTTATATAGTATAGAGGTGGCCACTTAAAGATGCCATCCGGTCCGTTAAATTTTATTCGTTAATTTTTATCAGCTGTCCATTAAATTCCGTTAAAGAAAAAGGGAGAAAAAATCAGAAAAAACGAAAAAAAATCCAAAAAAATCGAAAAAACCCCAAAAAATCACAACAACTGCGGCTAGTTGAAAATCTAGTATGCATAGGTTGAAGTAAAATACAAACATACTCTCTAATAGCGAATTCCATAAACTATAAGTATGAATAAAACCCAAAAATCCCCAAAAAATCCAAAAATCCATTAATTTTTGGTTAATTTTTGTCTTTTTTCGTTATTTTCCATTAATTAACGGAAAATTAACGGAAATTGACCTCTGTCCGCTATTAACGGATCCGGGTGGCCACCTCTAATATAGTATAGTTTCGAGACCTCCACATCCCATCGGGATGCATCCCACGCCGGCTTCAAATTGGTATAGCACATTACTTCGAACTGCATGAGCACCTCAGACTTCGCCACTGTAGACAAACCTTCTATATCTAGTGAAGCTTGAAAAGCCCCTACCGCTTGCTTTATCATATCAAATATATGGTAATCGTTGCCCAGGGAAGCCTCCCAGACCTCCAAGAGTGCGCATTGGAGGTCGTTGGAGTGTTCCCAGACTCGATCTACCAACACCTCTCCCTGTTCGTTCGTGCAGGTCGCCTGAACTCCTGGCATCGTGAGGCCGGCAGCCTGGAATTGCTCTAGCTGCTTGCAAATTTCCTCGACATCGTTCAGGTCAGGGAATGCCTGGGCCTTGCGCCACTCCATGATCTAGTTCACACAGGCAGGCGCCCCATCGTTGGTCATGAAACATGCCATCTTGGTGGTGGATCAGTGGCTAAGGAGCTCATGCATGCACCTCTTGCTCCGGGTAAAGATATATCGCCATCCCCTGTTTGCACCCGCATCCCGTCTGAATCATCCATGAAAACCACCCTTTGGGTCCTTGCACCTATCACTCCCCGTCGCTCCCCGCAACCTCACCCACGGTTCTGGGCCAGTGCGTATCTCTCCCTGGAGCTTCACCGCAAACCGTTGCCAGTCAGATCGGTAGCCAGCCCCTGCTGTGCAAGCCCACTAGCACAGAATGCTCAGTTTGGCCTTGTGTGCTGGGCATGAATGTCCGGGCTATTGCGACCCACCAGTCCTGGTCATGGCCATCCGGAATGGGGCCAAAAACAGGTAGCCCCTTCCGAACGTAAACTATGTGGTCAGGATGAAAGGCCAAGGGGAGGCAGTCCAATCCCTCTAGCAGGAAAGGGCCATGCCTGCATGGACAGTGCTTGCCAATATGCAGTTGGACTCCCCCATCGCTAGTCCATGGCCTCAAATGAAGCCGCCCCAAACAGCAATGGGCATTGCTTCATTTTCGCACTGCATGGCCTCTCCTTTCCAGCCCCTGAGCCCAATGCAATGGGGCTGAGTGGAGGAGTTATCCCTTATCATGGTATGGGGAGGAGCGCTCCCGGAGGAGGCACAGATGCCTTTGGGGTTCGTTGCTTTAGGTGTGCTTCTGCATCTGGGATGCATAGTTGTACAAGTTTATGTGGGTGTGCCCTTGATGTTGTCATCTTGCTTGGGGCCAGTTTCCATAGTTGGTGGTTTGATATTGTTTGATAATCCCCATTGCCCATACGATTCTCTCTTGGGGCAACTATCTTGAGAGACCAAAGCTCCCACATACTAGAGTCCCTTGCCAAGGCAATCTGGGTGTGGTAATGTGGTAGCAACCCGTTGGTTTCTTATTCTGCTGAGTGGAGCTCGGCCCGTTGCCAAAGTTGTGGAGGCCGTATGCGGAGCGAAGCAAAGCAGGCCAGAACGACTTGTGCATAAGGGCCGAGCGTAGCGAGGCCTTTAGCCGGAAAACGGGTTCGGCCAAAATGGAGTCTCTTAATGAAAACAATGTCTTTCATTATTTGGCCGCCACATGTAAGAGCGCCAGGCAGTGGCGCCGATTGTAGTTCGATCGTTCTGGAACACACTGCCTCCCTGCCTCCTCGAGCGCAGCCGCCGCGCGCCTCGGACGGGACCGCACAGAGCGGCCGTCACCCACGGGCCAAAGAGAGCCCGGGATACACCGTCCGGCCAAGGACGACCACGCTTCCACCGGGGAGGCCCTAGAGCGCGGGCCAGGGTACCTAGACGCGGCCAAGGGGGGACCGCGCCGATACTGGGCCTCATGGGGCACTAGCTTGGCACAAGTGAGGGTTTGCATTATTATGCAATAACGCTTTCATTATTGGTAACCTGTGCACATGGCAAAAACGGGTAGAAGGCTGCTTCACCGGGAGGTTTTCGTCAGACCTTTGGATAGAGAGACTAGATCCGAGTTGAAGTGTGAGTCGGCAGTCTGCGGGATAGAATCGGCAGTACAATGTTGGTTTAGAAGTTGGAGTTCCCATGTGAAGTAGTCTGTGTCAGTGTAATTTGAATGGGCAGAACACTGGGAGCGTGGGAACTTAGTAGTGGAATTCTGGGTAAGGACGCAGGTGGAGATTCGTTGTGAGTGGGAAAGGGACATGGCAGGCTATGGGTGTATTTCATCAGCGGTTGACTGACAAACAGTGTCTCATTATTGAACAAGCCCAAACCACCTATAATTGGTGCCTGGTAGTTTAACTGTTGTGTGTGCCTTTGGAGAACTCAAGCAAGCTTGAGCTGAAGTTTGACTACTTGTGACTCGTGCCTAGGGCGTTTGGTCCAACTGATGCAGACAAGGCCAAACCACTCTGTCTGTCAGGGTCTCACCCAGAGGTGGGCCCGGCCAAATGGGGTTAGGACAGGAACGGGGACGGTGTCCATTCCCATCCCAGGAATGGACCCATTCCCGTTCCTGTCTCAGTCCATCCCAGTCCATTCCAGTCCAATCCAATCCAGTTTTGGGCCATTCCCCAAGAACGGATTTGGACCAAATCTGTGTCAGGCAGGAATGGTGTTGGAATGGATCCGTTCCTGTTTAGGGATGGATCTCTCTTGGCTCAGGAACGGATTTGTTCATGACATGGAACGGCCCTATCCTTGTCCATTTATGTCCATTCCAGTCCGTTCCCCAAGAATGGACCATGCAAATTCTAGGTTTTGCGAGTTAAGGGGGGCCACTGCAGTGGTACGTAAGGCTATAGCCTTATGTAGCCTCCTAGGGTATGCTTCTAGGCATACACTACACACACACCATGCAACCCGTTAGCGCTGCTTCTGATATTTTATATGTATTTGAATATGTGAATGACACTACAGTGACAAACAATGCACAAAACCAACAACACCATCACTGAGTGATTAGCAATAATCGCTCACCGGTGGGGTCCATCATAGCCAAAAAGACCATTTGCCAGACCCACATGGAATCATTGAGGTAGAGGTGGCCCCTTCTATCCGTCCACAACAGAATTTGGTTGGCTCCATTAAAACTCTGTATATTCAGCGGAATCCGTGAGTGGGCCACAGAGAGAAAAAGTGTTTTATAGAAGCGGGTGGGGCCATACTGACATCAGCATAGATGGCTACAGAGATCCACACAACCTTCTAGAATAGAACCACGTGTTACGGAATCTGCACTGCCGTCTATGGATGACAGGCCCCCATAATAGAACTGCTGACTGGACCACAAAGGTCGACAGAATTCCATCAAAGTTTACGGAGCAACACAGACCTATCAAACGTATTGAACCCCAGTACAGAAATTCCAACGCTGTTCTATTGAAATTCTGTAAGACGAGCAATCCATGAGGCCTGTACTTTGGCAAAGGTGACGGATAACAGCCGCAGAGTGGGTCCCATTCCCGAACCCGATGGCCAAACGCCTGGTTGAGTGTGCAATGGGTATGCATGGCGGACGTGGGGTGCGATTGCCTGGGTCTTTGATGGATTTGGCAGTGCACACTGCTCGCCCCCGTGGTACATCCATGTTCCCTTTCAAATCGCCGTTGTCTATCACGCAGGCAGAATGTACGCCCAAAGTGTTCCCAAGCCCAGTACATTCGATTGGCTGGCATGTGATTATCACATTGTGATGTGACGCCCCTGGGGTATGTGAAGTGCTGCGTCGGGGCCACCCACCACCAATTGCCCCCATGGCGTCAGTACCCTCAGGTGAGTGGGGTGCTGCCGGCACCGTGCCGGTGGTGATGGCGTTGGTGGGGCGGGGGGATTGTTGTTCTGCTCGGCTAGAGTACTGGCCGTGGCTTGGCCCGGAAAAAGCCACTATTGCTGGGCTCGTGGTGAGCATGGGCGGTTGTTGCTTCTCTGAGATTGTGTTGGGGTGGGGCGGGGGAATTGCTGTTCTGCTCGGCTGGAGTACCAGCCATGGCTTGGCTGGGAAAAAGCTGCTATTGCCGGGTTCGCGGTGTGTATGGGTGGCTATCACTAGTGTACAGGGGTGTTTTCCGAACGCGTCGCCGACACTCCAATGAGTGTTGCGGACACTCAAAATGAGTGTCCCCTTTGGAGACTGATCGTGACACTTTTTACGCCATCCGCGATAGTGTCGGGGACGCTTCACATTGTGGGTCGTGGGAGCATTGCGGGCAGTGACGGGGACAGTGACGGAGATGTTCTGGTTGGCGTCATGGTCAGTGTCGCGGGCATCGTTTTCTGTTGTGGATAGTGTTGCAGACACTGCCCTTGGCATCGCGGTCAGTGTCGTGGACATGGCTTGGTGTTGCGGATAGTGCCCGGGACACCGCCCTTGGTGCCGTGGACAATGGCGCCGATAGTGCCGTGGATGCTACACTGGCGTCGCTGGCGAATGCCCTCGGGGTAGCGTTCAGCGGCGTTCTGTTACCGGACTTGTGGTGATTGCAATTATTTACAACTTCTTCTTACAACCTCCGGTTACAACTTTTGTTTACAACTTGTGTCCACACCTATCCTCCACCCCACTCGAGCACCCCAGCATCATGGCCCAACCTCACCCCATGCTAACCATTTGCATTGCCAAAGAAGCACGCGGATGCCTCTTTTCCCATTCTCCAACCTGCTTGTGGATAACCTTGCTGCGGCTTCTGGGCCTGCGCAAATGAGAGCACACCCACACAAGCTCAGTACACTGCACCTGACCTGTCCCACCTCAATGCAGCCCGATCCGGATCGGCGGATCCGCCATCGCCCAAGCCCCCAAGGCCGTTTGTTGTTATAGACCCGCCGCCGCGATCCGCTGCCGCGACCCGCCACCGCGATCTGCTGTTGCCAACCCACTCGCCACGATCCATCGCCGTCAGTGCCACCTACCACATGTCGTCCACCCACCGCCCCTGCACAACACGCCTACAAATCTCGTCTTTTGCCCATTACGATGGGCACATGTGCTCATCAGCGGCACACTTCGGCGGCGCAAAGTTCCCAGCCCACTTGTCCATGTCAAGCTGCGGATGCCCGTCCCTCACCTGCATATCCTCACCTATTGGCGTTGTTCTTTCCTTGCTTAACTGAGAGGGCCCCGGGCCGTAGGGGGATTTTGGCGGCTGTGGAGATCCCTATATGGATGAGGTCTGCGATTCAAATTCTTGACTGGTATAGCGACACTGGCCGCGACAGGGTCTACGACGCTGGCTGTGTGACCACGTCAATATCCGCGACAATGGCCAAGATGCTGACTGTATTTGGGATGATGGCTGTGTCCGCGATGGTGACTGTGACAGTGACTTTTGTGGCTGCGTCAGTGTCTACGGCAGTGACCGCGATGGTCTCTATATCTGCGGCATTCCCTTTTGCTTGGGGAGTGTCCCCGACAATGATGGTGATAGTTGCTGACATGGAGTTAATGTTGGGGACACTCGGGTCACCGTCACAGACACTCATTGCAGTGTCCGCGATGCGTTTGGAAAAGTGCCCGGTCCACTAGTGTATTGCTTATCCGAGATCGTGTCGGGTGGGGCGGGGGGATTGCTGTTTTGCTCGACTGAATTACCGGCTGCTGCTTGTGTTGTGGAAACATATGGGGGTCGAGTGAAGTAAGGCCTGTAGTCATTTACTAAGGCCTACCAGTGGAAACTGATTCATTATATAGCTTATTTGTGAGCTGTAGATACTCGTAGACCTATTACATGCTAGAATCCCCCAAGTAATAGTGAAGATATGGCCTAGTGGAGTCTTAGTACTTTAGGGACAGGCCATGGGGGTATAGTGGGCTACGATGTATCGATATGGGTCGGTTCTGGGGTATGCTGGGCGTGAGTGACGGTTGCACTATGTACTGTATCATGGATGTCTGACTGTTGTGGGTGATTGGCCCTGGACCGGCCAATCACCGTGCACAAGGGGGAGGTTCGGTCCAACCCCTCGTTGTTACCGTTCTGGCTCACCGCCCCGCTCCGCACGGGCCTCACGGCCCGGGGAGCAACCGCCCGCGCACTCCACAGTTCCCGAACAGCCGGACCGCCCAGGCCGCATTCCTGGGACCGTGACAACCGACGCGAGCGAACGAGCGCCCCGATTACGCCCGCCTCCCGCGAGGCGGAGGCGTCCGCGCCAAGCATGCGCAGACCACCGGGCGACGGAAGGATCCGAGGGCGCCGACGAAACCACGGCGTTTGGGCCCACGCGCCAAGTGGTTTCGGAGCCTAGGCAACCGGCGGGAGGACGCGAGATTGAAGCATCTGGAAATGAGGAAGCATCGCGGATGGAGCAGCTACCCCGACCATGAACGAATGAAGCGCCGCGAATGGAAGGACCCCGGCCAGCCTTTAAGGCCAAGGGGTGGTGGATTCTTTGACGGAGTTTCGGCGCCGATGGAGCTCGGGGGAAGGAGCGCCGCGGGATGAGCGCGGCGGGAGGCAAAGGTGGAGATCAAGAGATGCAAGGCGATGCAACGCCAATTCTGCGCGGCGAACGGCATGGAGCAAGTGGCGAAGGAATGCCAAAGCGTTGGAAAGGCGAAGGGTCGCCGATGGTGCAAAGGTAGAGCGCCATTTCGATGGCACCGGCGAGTGAGAATGCGGAGCAACGGCTCCCCGCGGAAAATGCGCCGGCGGCAAGCTATGCTGCCGTTTGAATTGTGGGTGTCAAGCTTGCGCGCGAGGGGCAAGGCCGGTGGAAGGCCGAGCGAGTGGAAGCGACCGAGGATGGGCACCCTCGAGCGGCGGAATTAGGGGGTGCAGGTCGTTGGTTGTGGAGGAGAATGTAGCGGCCATGGCGAGCTGAGGCGGAGCCGCAAAGCGACGTGTTGAGGCCAATCTGGCCGGCGAATGCAAGCGCCACACGGTGGCCACGAGGCTGCTCGTGTTGGCCGGGTGAAAACGCGCCGGAGGGTGGAACGCCGCGGTCGGCCGGCGAGCCAAGGTCGCTGCACGAGGTCGCTGGCCTTGGAGGCCATCCTCGCGGAACATGCATCGATGCTGCCCTGCGAGGCAGCGCAGTTTGGCCGATCCAACCGGTGGATGCAAGCGCCACACGGCGGCTGCGAGGCTGCGCGTGTTGGCCGATTGAAAGCGCGCCGGATGGTGAAACGCCGCGGCCGGTCGGCGAGCTCGCGACGCGGCGGGAGATGGAGGCCTCGGCCGCGGAGCATGGGGCCAATGCTGCCCCGCGAGGAAGAGCATCGGGGCCAATCCGGCCGGTGGAAGTGAGCGCCGCACGCCGGCCGCGAGGCTGCGCGTGTGGGCCGAGCGGAAGCGCGCCGGAGGGCGAAACGCCGCGGCCGGCCGGCGAGCCTGCGTCGCTGCCGGCAAGCAACCTGCGCCGGGGGGGAGTCGCTGCGTCGGACTGGCAGTCAGGGGAGTACGCCGGGCAGCCGCTGGGAACCTGTCAAGTGGCTGTTGATGGGGCGCAAAGGCGGCAACGGCACGTGGGGGGCGTTACTGGAAAGTGATTGGCCGTTGGAGGAGAGTGACGCCCGTGCCGGGCACTGTTTGGAAGCGCACGCGCCCCAAAGTACTGCCAGAAGTGTAACAGTACATTGGGCCACCCCAGGCCAATGTACTGGGTGTTGGGGGTGGTACATTGGGCGCACCCTGGCGCCTGGAACTCGCTGCACGAGGGGGAAAGGTTACAGTGGAGCTGTGTAACCCCTTGTGTGTCTACAAGGAATTACAAATTGGGACCCAAAATTGTTATGTGCTGGAGCTTCAATAAGGCGTTAACTACTGGTTGTTGAGGCTAATGGCGGAACCGATTAGCTGAGGGAATTGCAGGGCGGTAAACAGAGTCGACACACCCCAAGGACCCCAAGAAACATGCAGTTTTGGGGTGTGCCACGAAAGGAATTAGCGGAGATCCATGCGCGTGTGGCCACCTTCGGGTGAATCACACAACTGATTGGTGCTGGATGGGGCACTCATTGCTACGGGTGATAGGTAGCTGGAGGAGCAGCAGTTACCTAGAAACATTGGGTATTTTTATTTCACCCATGTTTCAGAGTGTACCGACAGAGCGGCGATCCAGTGCGGGCCCCGAGTTGGCAGCCTGGATTCGCTCCACCTAGGAAGCTTGGGCGGTCCGAGATTAGCCCCCAGGTTTTCCTAGTGTGGTGAGGATGTGCCAGACAGAGAGCAGCTTGTGGTAGGCCCCGAGTTGGCGACCCAGGCTGGACACCTGGTGTAGGCCCCGAGTTGGCGGCCCAGGTCGAGATAGAGAGCAGCCTAGTGCAGGCCCCGAGTTGGCGGCCTAGGCTGGACATCTGAGGCAGGCCCCGAGATGGCGGTCTCAGATCGAGATCTGGACGTCAGGAGTCGTGGAGCACTGGTGGACCACATCACCTTCATGACTACCACCCTTGACCTCACCGACTGACTACTCAGTGGGTCAGTAGGGTGCCAGTACACCAGACCCTTTAGACAGGGAGTCCTCGTGTGGCTCCAAGGGCCATTAGGGTGTCAGTACACCAGGTCCTGGGTCCATAGGGTGCCAGTGCACTAGACCCAAAGTGTGGTTGGGGTGACTTAGGGGGCCTCTCTCCACATTAGGGTGCCGCGGTGTGCCAGTGGAGAGGGAAGACTGGGACACCTTCCCAGTTAGTGCGGTCGTAGAAGGCTAACCCCGCCAGGAACCTGCCTAGTCGTGGCAGACCTGGTTGAAGCCGTCGGGGGTCCTACGATGCGCTAGGGGGGTGCAAGTAGACTGGTATAGACGGGACATCAACCAGGTTACACCTCTGAGTTACTTGGGTTGTGCATGTGCCCACTTTCAGTGTGGCGTCAGCCCTGAGGTGCCCTGGTAGGTGAGGCTGCTAGAGGCCGTTCCCGGGTGGTCCTGTCCCAGGCAAGGGATAACCAGCTTGGTTAGTTGTGAAGTTGGGACTAGACTAGTTGAGGACTCGCGGACACTGCCCCCGAAAAGGTCAGGGATTCGTCCTTGTCCGAAGTACATGGGTAAGACTGGGGGAAATCACTAGTTGAATATCATCCGATCAGTCTAGCTGACTGGTAGAAAAAAGGGTCACTCTGAGCGAGATAGGGACTACGTCGTGGTCGAGTGACCAGGATTGGGAGGTTCCGAGAGCCTCTGACTACATCGACATGTCTACGTCAGTTTGCTAT